>BSBK01000667.1:635000-940000 GCA_027943335.1 Chamaecyparis obtusa
GATAGGTCCCATACATCAATTCTTCCCATACGACAATATACTAAGTCTCGTACGACAAACCATGCAGATCAAGAAATGACGTATGAGCTTTGGGTCCCTCTCATATGACAATCATAAACAACCAATATGACAATCGACACTTTCATGAATTTATGTATGGAAATACACCACACTAGTACATTTGACCCACTTTTTAGACCAACATTTCCGACCAAGTTATAAAATGATTTTCCATGGTTGGTTTATAGAAGAAAATTTTGATTTTTTTTTACTTCTATTCCCATGTTTGTCGGAATTATGACCCTAAATAGTGGTCATAATTCTGACCAACACAGGAATAGAAGTAAAAAAAAAAAGTTAAATTTTATACATATATCTTGCCTACCAACACATTTCATTTTGGCATAGTCTGCGAGCAACGGAGTGTTGAAGTAGTATAAGGAGGGAAGTTGTATGTTGACACCCCCTATATGCATCTAGCCTATAAGCTCTAGCATCTCCTTACTATTCTCAAACCTGAGCAAGCATCAAGAGGAATAGGCATTCGATTTCAACCATTTCATTGCAACCTTGGTAAGAGATTTGATTGGCATTTGCTTAATGAAGGGTATATTGTGTTTTTTTTTCAAATTGTTTTCATTTGTCACGGGTTTGAAACCCTAATCTCTACACTTCTAATGGTGTTTACACCACCATTAGAAGTGGCCCATGAATTTCCACTTCTAATGGTGTTCAATTTCCAGAGATATAGAGAAACTAGTCAACTAAGGGTGGGTTCTTTGTTTCCTCATCAACTAATTTCAAGGTAAAATTGATGCTACTTTTGGTTTCATTGTAAAAAAATGTTGAATAAGTAGTTGAATATCATGGAAGTGTGGAAAATAAAAGCTAAAACCCCACGTAAGAGGGAATTTTTCCTAACATATCACGGAAGTGCAGAAAATAAAAGCTAAAACCCCACGTGTTAGACCTATGACTGTGAGTACTATCGGTATTCACAGGGTTTCGCATCTTTAAGACTTCAAAACAATAAAAGGACTAAAATTATTTGATTTTAAGACTTCAAAACAATATAATCAGTACATTTAATGATCAAAACTTATAATACCAATCAATTAATTATTTTCCTATCAATGTTGCATTGAATAGAGATTTTAATAATATAAACACCAGACTGTGTCTTCATGAGCAGAAAAGTGACTATTTGTAAAGAATTAAAAGTTTATTTCTTGGTAGTTCATTACATTATCTTCTTCTACCATACACACCTCCACACAAGAAGGACTAAAACCAAACCATAGGATGGTCAGAAGACATCCTTTATTACAAAGTAAAACAAAATATAGAACTCAAGTCCCAAAGCAAAACTAAATGGCCTAGGTGCCCTGCACCAATACACCCCCCATGTAAGTCAATATTTTGAAGTCCTTGAATCCAAGTAAATGTAAGTCAATAACACCAAATATATCACTTAGAATTCTTGTGAAGAGTCTTGGTGAGTTTAAGCCTTTTGAAGCACTTTAGAAATATTGAATACATCATTGCTTGCCAACTATTTGACAAAGCCTAGGAAATCATTGGTTCTTCAAGACAAATATTGTTTGCATGCCAAGCACTGTACAAGAACAATCAATAAAAGGACTCAAATTCTTTGATTTTAAGACTTAAAAAAAATATAATCAATACATGGAATGATCAAAACTTATAATACCAATCAATGGATGTTTTTCCTATCAATGTTGCATTGAATAGAGAGTTTAATAATATAAACAATAGACTATGTCTTCACAAGCAGATCACATTGACCAATACACCCCCCATCCCACCATCCACACCCATCCACTCATGTCAAGATCTTGTGAATCCAAGAAAATGTAAGTCAGTAACACCAAATATATCACTTAGAAGTCTTGTGAAGAGTCTTGGTGAGTTTAAGTGATATATTTGGTGTTATTGACTTACATTTGCTTGGATTCAAGGACTTTAGAATATACTACAAAAGTGATTATGTAACAAAGGAAGTGTGAGGTAAGGAGCTTGATTTAGGTCAATGGATATTTCAACATGGTTTTGGACAAGATCTTGACATGAGTGGATGGGTGTGGATGGTGGGATGGGGGGTGTATTGGTGAAGAGTCTTGGTGAGTTTAAGCCTTTTGAAGCACTTTAGAATTATTGAATACATCATTGCTTGAAAACTATTTGACAGAGCCTAGAAAATCATTGGTTCTTCAAGAAAAATATTTTTTGCATGCCAAGCACTGTACAGGAACAGTAAAAAAAAGGACTAAAATTCTTTGATTTTAAGACTTCAAAAAAATATAATCAGTACATGGAATGATCAAAACTTATAATACCAACCAATGAATGCTTTTCCTATCAATGTTGCATTGAATAGATTGTTTAATTAATATAAATAGTAGATTGTGTCTTCACAAGCATATCACAATGACCAATACGCTGACCATCCACACCCATCCACTCATGTCAAGATCTTGTGAATCCAAGAAAATGTAAGTCAATAACACCAAATATATCACTTCGAAGTTTTGTGAAGAGCCTTAGTGAGTTTAAGTGATATATTTGGTGTTATTGACTTACATTTTCTTGGATTCAAGGATTTAAGGATTTTCTTTGTATTAATGTCATGATTGTAGATCGTAAGCATCTATTTTATGCAAGAATATGTGTTGGAGTGGCCCAGTATATGGATCTCTCCTCTTATGTTGATCAGGTATCCATACTTGGAAAGTGTATGTAGCCTATTGAGTTCAAATCATTTCCCTTTGTAGGCTATATTTGTCATAAGTCCAGACAATTGTCCAAGTGATGTCCTCTTAAGGATTTTATTCCTACCCCTAAACCTAAGAAGGAGTGCTAAGAAAGTGGATTCTTCTAACTTGACTACTATGGGTGATAATGAATTGAAGGACAGTAGGCCTTTTGCATATACTGGTAATATTAGTGAGGAATAATGATGTCCTTTTAGAGGGAGATATTTAGGTCTTTCCAATTGCAAATTAACTTTGAGTATTGTGGTTTCTCTTCTAATATTTTAATTTTTAGTATAGTTATGTTTATAGAAATTTATATAGACTAAGAGTTATAAGGTGTTATATATCTGGAAATAAGTTATTAAATTTGTGCCCTATTTTCTCTTTGCATTTAAAAAGATGAATTGTGAAACATTTTCTTGTTCTCCCTTTATTTGTAAACCTACTATTCACATCAACATCATGCCTATGCTCGGGTGTTAGTTTTCCCTTTACTATTTTTCCATCAAAACAACATTCAAAAAACCATATTATATCATAAGAGGGAGTTGTACCTCACAAATTCAAAGGAGGATCACCTATTCAACAAATATCCATCCAATTATTTTTTTTTGTTTTGTTCTTAATCTAGACATAGTGAGTCATTTCTAAAGTTATCGTTCCCAACTCTTGTGGTATTAATGAGTATGTCACATATCCAAAGACTCTCAATTGTGCTATATAATGCATCATTTTTCTCCAAGCTTCTCCTAGAGTTTTATTTATCACTACTTTTGTTGGACATCTATTTAACATGTATACTAAACATGCAATTGATTCATCCCAATACTCATTTGGTAGATGTTTTTCTTTTATCTTAATTTGTGTCATTTCTATACTTGTTCTATTTTTTCTCTTAGATACTCTATTTTTTTTAGGAGTATACCTGTTGTAAATTGTTTCTTTATGCTATTTTCTTTGTAAAAGTTTGGAAAATCATTTGATATGTATTCACTACCTATATCAGTTCTCAATGTTTTGATACAGTGGCCACTTTCTTATCAAATATATCACTTAGAAGTCTTTGAAGAGTCTTGGTGAGTTTAAGTGATATATTTGGTGTTATTGACTTACATTTTCTTGGATTCAAGGACTTTAGAATATACTCCAAAAGTGATTATGTAATGAAGGAAGTGAGAGGGAAGGATCTTGATTTAGGTCAATGGATATTTCAACATGATTTTGGACAAGATCTTGACATGCATGGATGGGTGTGGATGGTGGGATGGGGGGTGTATTGGTGAAGAGTCTTGGTGAGTTTAAGACTTTTGAAGCACTTTAGAAATATTGAATACATCATTGCTTGCCAACTATTTGACAGAGCCTACGAAATCATTGGTTCTTCAAGAAAAAGATTGTTTTCATGCCAAGCATTGTACAGGAATAGTCAATAAAAGGACTGAAATTATTTGATTTTAAGACTTCAAAACAATATAATCAGTACATGGAATGATCAAAACTTATAATACCAATCAATGAATTCTTTTCCTATCAATGTTGCATTGAATAGAGAGTTTAATAATATAAACAACAGACTGTGTCTTCATGAGCATATCACATTGAACGTTTCAAGGGACCAGTAGTTCTACAATTAAATCATCATAAATTTCCCATTACTTAACCATCATACATGGCACAGACTATCTTCAAAATGACAATATGTTGCATGTGTAGTATAAAACTATTAGTAATTGGTAGATTAAATGTAGATAATTACTAATAGATTAAGTGTATTATTGCTATGCTTAATGTTCCATTTAAATGCTAGTATATAAAGAAGACAATCAGAAGACAATGAAGATTTGTCTGACCAATAGTCTACAGAATTAGACCTTTATTTTAAATGCATTTAACACACAAAAAAAATTACAAAACTGAACCAATGGCATGTTTACAACAAAGAAATAGAATGATAATAATATGTTGAAAATTCTATTATGTTTAATACACGCCAAAGGACCAGTCCCAACAATTATTAAACATACTTTATCTGATATGATGAATTCTTAAATAATTATTTAAGAATTCATCATATCATATAAAGTATGTTTAAGAATTGTTGGGAGTTCTATTAGACCTTTGTTGTAAACATGCCATTGGTTTAGTTTTGTAATTTTGTTTTTTGTGTTAAATGCATTAAAATGGAACATTAAGCATAGTAATAATATGCTTAATCTATTAGTTAAGATTTAAAATGAAGATTTTATTGCTCACCGGTCCGCACTTCTGTGATATTCAACCACTGGTTCAAACTTACTTGCTTATAGGCACGCAGAGTCAACCTAGTGCAACTTCCCACCTTATACCACCTCCTTCAGCACTCCTTTGCTCATGGACTATGCCAAAATTAAATAAAATGAAATGTGTCGGTAGGTAAGATATATGTATAAAATTTGACCTTTTTTTTTTACTTCTATTCCCGTGTTGGTCGAAATTACTTTATCTGATATGATGAATTCTTAATAAAGGTCTAATTCTCTAGACTGCTAGCACAAAGGAAGATTTGACCTAGCCAAATCTTCCTTGTACCACACAAAAAAATGTGTGATAACTATGTCTACTCCAACCTTAATTATTTAAGAATTCATCATATCAAATAAAGTATGTTTAAGAATTGTTGGGAGTTCTATTAGACCAAGACTATTTGACAAAGTAATGATGTATTCAATATTTCTAAAGTGCTTCAAAAGGGTGCTTAAACTAACCAAGACTCTTCACAAGACTTCTAATGTTTGTAAGCTATACTTGAAAAAAATTGCAAGTTTGTTGTAATATCTTGGTAGTTTGTTATAATAGTTTGTTTGTTACTATTTTCCCTTGTTAACACCAAATTAAAAACTTGGAATGAAGGTTTCATATTCAACAACATTAGTAGTGCAATAGAAATGTAATTTAAGAGTTGGAAGACAGTCATTGTTCCTTGCCTCCTTTCACCTTCCCTACATAAACACTTATAGGCCCAGGTAATACAAGGCAATAAAAGGACTGGAATTCTTTGATTTCAAGACTTCAAAACAATATAATCAGTACATGGAATGATCAAAACTTATAATATCAATCAATGAATTCTTTTCCTATCAATGTTGCATTGAATAGAGAGTTTAATAATATAAACACCAGACTGTGTCTTCACGAGCAGAGAAGTGACTGTTTGCAAAGAATTAAAAGTTTATTTCTCGGTAGTTCATTACATTGTCTTCTTTGACCATACACACCTCCCCATAACTTCTAAGACTCCTCTCCCATAAAAATCACATACAAAACTGACCAAAATCCCCTTACAAACTAATTTCCAACTTCTTCTTAACCTACATAGTCAGTTATAAAAATGCAATTTTACATCTTTTTGGCATCTTTGCACTTTAAAGTGCAATTGATAATTATGGCATCAAAGGCCATATAAAAAACTTAGATATACCTATAGGTCCTTGACCCTTACATAAATTCTTGGTCATATCTACATATTTGTCAAATGTAAATGGAATACTTTGTGCCTGACATACTTAAATGGAATACACCAACAAGTACCAAATGATGAATGCTCAATTGTTGTAATGGAAAAGCATCAGAACCGTCCATTTCTAGAACTTGATTTTTCTATTGTCCTAATGATTTTTATTTTTTTTTGTCTTTTGTCCCTTTTTTATTTCCTATGTCTGTGCTTGGTGACAAGATTTTGAACATTGTTGACATACTTAAATGGAATACACAATACCAAATGATGAATGCTCAATTGTTGTAATGGAAAAGCATCAGAACCATCCATTTCTAAAATTTGATTTTCTATAGTCTTAATTATTTTTCTATAGTCCTAATGATTTTGAACATTGTTGACAAAGAGTGTTTCTTTTTGTGATTATAGTCTTAATGATTTTTCTATAGTCGTAATGATTTTTCTTATTTCTTGTCTTTTGTCCCTTTTTTATTTTCTATGTTTGTGCTTTGTGACATGATTTTGTCACCTTCTTTTGATGGTATATTTCATTCAATCTATGTGGAATACTATTTTGTTCACTATTTTATTTTAGCTTGATATTTCTTTCATTTTTCATATACACAGAGACTAAACATGCTGATAAAAAGATGAGCTATTTGATTTAGGTTTACTTTTCATGATTGTAAATGGTTAATATTTCTGATGGTACTCCTTGGTTTATTCCATATAAAAATAATCGAGTTTCTATGGTATGATAAATGTCCCTTTGCGTTGAGAAAATTAGAGTTGAGAAAATGGTTGTTCAGTGACGATTTGTATCTACAGGTTGCAAAAAAATCATCCTTCTTCCACCAATGAGTCATTCCATTCAAGAAAGACCATGTCTGACGATATCAACCCACAAAAAAATAGGGAGACAATTGCTAGATTGTGGTCTAACTTTAAAAGAAAAGGTAATGGAAAATGTTATTGTCCCTATAAAATTTGTAAGGGCTTAAGGACTCGAAGATATCTAATCAAAATAGTCGAGGAACATTTTAGGAAGCATGGTCACATTGAAGGGGGAAACAAATTTCGTCCATTGGTATGTATTTTAATAATTTATAAAATACATAAGACATGATTTGATGATGACATCATGGTCATGGTTAATTTAAGGTCATCATTTTGATATAGGTCAACCACCCTAGGTTTCATGTTATGGACCATGACAATCCGGAGAATGTGGATTTCTAAATGAGGGAACATGGAGGTGTGATTAGAGAAGTAGAAGGTAATGATCCCATGGAAGAAGATCGTGATGATCAAGAAGATCATGATGATCAAGATGATGATGTTGATGCAGATGACCTTGATGTACCTATACTTGAGAATGCATACGAGCCCCTATACGAAGGCTCCCAAACAACTCTTCTTGCCATTGTATATTTGTTGGTGAACTTGAAGGTTATGAATGGTTTATCCAATGTAGCAATGACACGTATGTTAAGGTATGTCATCTTTTTTCATTTTTTAAGTCATAATTCCCTTATAGGTAACAAATGATGAATCATGTAGCAATTAATATTCTTTAGATTAACAAATTATATTTTTGGTTGTAGGTTGATAGGTGAGTGTTTGTTACCACCATCAAATATTCTACCTCGCTCGTACTGAGAATTATCTGCCATTATGAAAGATATTGGAATGGAGTACCAAACAATACATGTATGTCTGAATGATCATATTATATATCATAAACAACATGAATTTGCAACAGAATGCCCTGATTGTCATATTAGTAGATATTGATCATATTGAATAACAAAAAAGGTGCCTCGCAAGGTTCTTCGGTATATTCCCATTATTCCACATCTGCAATGATTATTCAGGTGCAATAGCTTGGCATAATTTATGGATTACCATGCACACAATAGAAGTCAAGATGATATTATACAAATGCCTACAGATGGTGTTGAGAGTTCCCTTTGATCTTCAACTTGTAGATTTATACTTTAATGGATAACTTTAATGATACTTTGACTCTATCACCACTCCAAAGTCTACAAGGAAGAGGGCCAATTAACAAGGATCAACAATGAGATCCTCCTACACTTTGAGCCTTAATGCTCAGGCGGGTGTACCCTTGATTCACTTCTTGAAAGAAATCACTAAATGTTATGCCATTATACCCTTTACTAACTAATTGAAAGATTTTATCATTTAAATGTGTGTGTGTGATTGATGATGATGGACTGCTTCTAGAGAATAGATCGGTGCCTTAATCCAGGGCATAGAGTCACTAAATAACTTATACCAACTGAAAATTCTAACTCAAACATACTTGAATTCAAGATAAGTGCTTTGCCTATTATCCCTCTCACTCACATACTAGGACATCAAATTCTTATCAAGCCATGAACTCACTGAAATTACCTGAAAGACTTTAATCCTAACTTTGTTAAGAACTCAAAGATAATTTCACAATACTCTTTGTTTACCATATGCTAACTCACTTTGTGACATTAACATATATGAGCTCAATATCAAAACAAGAAGACATACACCACTATGAGATTGGAATTCAACTATATTCTCATCAAAACTTGTAGAATCAATACATTATTCAGACAACAATATGCAAAGAGAAACAAAACCCTAAATCCAAGCTCTCCTTGTCCATTATAATACCATCAACAACCAGGGACCAAAAAGAAATTTTTGGAACCCTCACTAAGTCAAAAATGCTACAATATATACCCCCTAGTCATCTTGGAAACCCAAAACAGGTTGCAACAAGCCACAGATGACTAGGGTTAGGGTTTCTCCCACCAGACCAACTAGAAATAGTCAAAAATTTATTATAGGGGAAGAAACCCAGGAAACCAGGAGAAGACAGATCCTGGAAAGATCCTCAATCATGACAATTCACTGAGAAGGTATTGAGAACCATGAAAATGTCAAAATTGTCAACTTGTTTGGCCACCTACAAACACACCTCGAGCATAAAACTATACTTATCCTGGTACAAAAACATCATGCCACTGACCACAGAGACCCTTGGATCAGTCAACAACAACTAGCGCCACCAAACCAATTGAAATCAGCTCCAAAAACCATAAATTTTGGTACTTCCTGTCACTGGAAACCCTCTCAAAATTTGAATTCAAACTGCAATGGTCATTTACAAGGCACCAGTAGCAAATCAATGGTCTATATTCAAAACTCGATCAACTTTAAGTCTTGACCATCAGATCTTCATATTTCCTAGGCTTTATGACTTATCTTTAAAAAGACCCCAGTCACATTTAGCGAACTGGCAACTGAAGGTTTCTGCCAGTTCACAAAAAACTTTATGTTACCGCTAAATAATTTAGTGATTATGTGACCTTCCTTCACTGAATCACCAGACCTTTTAGAACACCACCAATTCTTCTCGCGAATGAGCGAACCCATTAAAATTTTTCAAGCTACTAACCTTATTTATCTGGACTGCTAGACCTTAGACCCCTACCTGGGCCCACTTTTTTTCCACTTGTCAACAAACCATTCGCTATTCATGCTTGGTCATTTCTGACATAGGACCCATAATTGGTAAGCCTTCAAATCAAACAACGGGTGCAAGATTTCATGGCTCTGACACAACCCATGAGATCATACACCAATTGTTGATTCCATCCTTATCACCATCTTTTCTGACAATGACCCCACCCTGCATTATCATCCTCATCAACCAATGAGGAGATGCCATTTGTGTACACGTAGCAGTGGACCCACCATATTTTGTCACCTTTGAAAAAGGTAAAATCGATGGTTGTCTGAAGATCTCATGCATCTAACACATTCCTTAAGAACTTACACCCGCTGTCAATTCTTTGCAGATGTCAGGACCCTCTGACAAGCTGAAAACTAGGTACCACTGACAACTGCCAACATATCACATCGTGGACCAATCACAGAATGCCAACTGTGCCTACATGTTATTTTGGACCCATTTGCATTGAAAGGTTATGTCAAAAGAGAATCAACGACCATCATAAGATTGCAAGCCTCTAACAAAACCCTTGCAAACTTATGACAACCATAGGATTAAGATGGTGTTAGGGAGTCAGGCCTAGGAAAATATAGAGGCCGTCAGGACATTAGGCTTAGGGAAATATTAAGTGCTAGGGACTTAGGAAAAATTAAAGACCATCGGGTGATAGAAACTTAGGAAAATTACAGCCGACCCCGCAAGGTAATAAAATAATAAGGCACATGCGTTTAAAGGTTTTTAAGTGACCTAAAAAAGTAACAACAAATTAGAATAGGGCCAGGGCAATACAAAGGGTTTTCCAAAGTAACGGCTAGTTTATGAATTTTTGCTTAGGGTTTTAGCCAGAGACATGAAAAACATTGTAGAGACCAGGGGAAAGATGATGAAGCCATGAAATTTTTTACACATGCTAACAGTGGCTCTATCTAGGGATGTATGCCTCCTGCAGGCATAGAAAGGATCTAGAATCATTGGTTATAGCAGACCATCCCACTGGAAAAATTGACAATAGAGAGCAACAGGACCAAAACCCTATAGACTAGGACAAAATAGGATGAGGGCAAGCAACTTTACAAAATTTACATAATGTAAAAATCTAACTGCTATTCATGGAAAATAAAATACCTTAAATTGAAGTATTTCTTCAAGAATTGTCCATGAACTGGCAATTCTTGAACTTCACCATTTAACTCTTTCACAATGTATGAATCCTAGCCCCATTTCTCATGAATTTGATATGGCCCTAGCCAGATTGGGTCAAATTTTCCATGTTTTCTTTTATCCTCCAATCTAGCATTCCAAATTAACACCAAATCACCAGGCTCAAACCTTCTTTCAATAGTCTTCTTGTCATACAAATTCTTAACCTGTAACTACAATTTGTCATTTCTTGCAATTGACTCTCTCTTGATTTCATCCAACCTAATAAGGTCCTTAATTTTCAACTGCATTTCATCATCTATGTCATCATCATATAATTGCACAAATTTATACATTTCCAATAAGTTATTTTGAGGCATCCTTGCATGTATTCCATATACTAGGTCAAATGGTGCACAACCAATTGCCCTCTTCATAGTTACCCTATCAGCCCATAGAGCTAATGGAAGTTTTGAATTCCATGCCCTCTTATTCTTTTCAAGAATCCTCCTGAGGATCTTAATAAAACTCTTATTAGTAGATTCTGTCTGACCATGTCCTTGTGGATGATAAGGCGAGGAATAAGAAATCTGAATTCCTAAACCTTTGTAAAAGTCCTTATATTTAGTATACCTAAAGCACATGGCATTGTCACATACTATTCTCTTAGGGCACCCAAACCTTGTAACAATATTATTCAACAGAAAATCAATTACCACCTTACTAGTTGCATTTCTTGTAGGGATAGCCTCTACCCACTTAGTAAAGTAATCAGTGGCAACTAAGATCCATGAGTGTCCTCCACTTGACTTGTTTGGTATCTCCCCTATGAAATCAATTCCCCATTGTTGGAAAGGAGCTTGTACTTCTACTGGTTTAAATGGCATGTTACCTAAAAATATAAGCTTACTAGAGAACCTTTGACAAGCATCACATCTCCTTATCAATTGTTATGCATCCTTGAAGATTGTGGGCCACCAAAATCCTACTCTCAAGATTTTGTGAGCAGTAGTTTTACCCATATAATGCCCACCACAAACTTCCTCATGCATTTCTTTTAACAACTTGTTAGCTTGATTCTCATCCACACATTTCAAAAGTATGCAATCTAAATTCTTTCTATACAATTTACATTTCACAATTACATACTTGATGGCCTGTAATTTCAATGTCCTCTTCTTATTGTCATCCATGTCCATTGGACATTTCATGTTCCTTAAGTAATAGATGATATCTTGATACCAGATACAATCATCCATGTCACATGTATAATCAATTTCAGCTTGATTTATCTAACTTGCATCAAGATTGGATTGAGCCATCAGTTTTGCCAATCCTTGTCCTCTAACCAGTTTAGTAATTTGGATATCAATGTTGAATTCTTGGATCCTATTGATCCATCTGCATCTTCTCCCAGATACCTCCTGCTATGAGAAAATATCCTTGACTACTGCACCTAGCACAAAGGCAATCACAACTGCTCCCATCAAATAACATCTAAAAGCCTTTATAGCCTTGACCAATGCATATGCTTATTTTTCATTGATGTCATACTTAAATTCAGTAGCCTACAAAGATTTATTGAAGAATGCAATAGGCTGCTCAAAACCATCCTTATTTTTCTACAACAACACTGCAACAATAGTGTGAAAAGATGCAAAAGAGAAGATATGCATTGGGATACTATAATCAGGTGCCTTAAGCATAGGTGCATCTTTAATAGCTTGCTTGATATTCTTGAAAGCTTCATCAGGCTCACCTTCCCATGTAATAGAAGATCCTTTCTTCAACATCTTGGATATAGGTCTAGTGGCCTCAACAAAGTTCATTACAAATCTTCTTAAGAAGTTTACCTGACCAAAGAAGGACCAAATTCCTTTAATATTCTTTGGCCTCTGAATCTTATCAATGGTTTCCACCCTATCAAGATCAATTCTAACTCCTTTCTTGCCAACCAAATGGCCAAGAAACTTACCCTCAGTGACACCAAATGCACATTTCCTTGGGTTTAATGAAATGCCATATTCCAAAGCCCTCACAAATATTTTCTCTAAATGAGTACAATGCTCATCTTCCTTCTTGGAATAGGCAATTAAATCATCTTGATAAACAACAAGGAAATCATCAATAAAATTTGAAAAGGCAACATCCATTGCCCTCTGAAAAGTAGCACCAACATTCGTGAGACCAAAAGGCATTCTCACATAAACATATGTCCCCCTAGGTGTTGTGAAAGTTTTCTTAAACTGTTCTGATTCTTTGAAAATTACCTAATTATAACCAAAGAAACCATCCATCATAGACATCAATTCTGATCCGGTCACTCTCTGCAACATAGCTTCCATATTGGGCAGACAATAGTTATCCTTTAATGAGCTGATGTTTAAATTCCTGAAGTCCACACAAAGTCTGATGTCACCATTCTTCTTTCTAACAGGGAGAAGATTTGACACCCAAGAAGAATTCCTTATGGGCTTGATAATGCCAACATCTCTTAACTTCATTAACTCTTCTTGCATCTTAGGTGCCAAAGTGGGATTTATAGGCCTTTGTTTTTGCTAGAAAGGTTTAGCATCTCCCTTCAAAGGAATGATATGCTGAAACAAGTATTCTCTATGAACCTTTAGGTCATCATATGACCATGCAAAAACATGCTTGAATTTTCTTAGTAATTCAATTAGAGATTTTCTCACATTGTGAGACATGTCCCTACCAATGTATACCTTCTTAGGTGCCTCATGTGTTCCAAGATTTATCTCCTCTAGATCAGCATGATCATCACTTTTGATATTCTTTTGAACTCTATCCTAGTTATCAAAGATAGTCTCCAAAACAACAAGCCCCTTGGGCACCTTGTTAGTTCTAAGCTAAATAACTTCATTGCCAAAGACAACCTCCTTTCCTTCTACTGACTCAACCAAGGCTGAACAATCAAATTCCTGACCATGATATTGATCTTCACAACTCATAAACTTCAAGATATCATTATCATCATCAAAAACTTGCCAATTTTCAATATTGTCTAGTACACTAGGCCTAGCCTAAATTTCAACTTTAGAGATACTAGTAAATGTAATATCACTAGGATTGATTGCTCTATTAGCTAACAATTCAGCCATCTTATTATTACTTCTATCCTTCCATTCAATATTGAAGGCATCAAAATGTTCAATCAAATCCCAAACTGCATTCCTATATTGTTTTAACCTTTTGTTCTTGGAAGCATGTATTGACCTGACTTGGGACACCACCAACTCAGAATCACCAACAACACTTAAGCACTTAATACCATGTTTTTGTGCCAACCTCATTCCTAACAACAATGCCTCATATTCTACTATATTGTTGGTACAAAAGAAATTTAATGTGAAAGAAAATTTGTAGGTGTTTCCATTAGGAGAAATAAGTAAAATACCTACTCCTGCTCCATCCTTGCAATTTGCACCATCAAAGTACATTACCCACAAATCACCCTTCATAGAATTAACACTTACCTCAATAGAGATAGGTGACAAAAAAGGTTCCTTGTCAAGTACAGGGATCTCTACCCTAGAAGCATTAATATCATTATCCACAAAACATGTAGTTTCATTATCAACACTTCTCTCAATCATGTGGCATACTCTTGGTTCTCGCTCAATCTTGACAAACTGATCATCAATCTTGAAAGTGGCATAGGATAGATCACACTATAAACTTCCACCCATGGCAACACTCCACCTTCTAGATAGCAGCATCCCATAATGAGGAGGGATGTCCACCACCAAAACACTCATTGTTAACTCTTTCTCTGGATATGCTACCAGCCTATATGGCATTGCATTGATAGTCCCAATGACTGGTACCTCCCTCTGATCCATTGCACAACATCTACCTTGGACTGTATCAAATTTTAGGCCCAACTTCTCCATGATTTTAAAAGTCATAACAATATTAGAGGCACCACTATCAATCATACAATTTCTTAGTTTCATTCCATTCACAAGGACACTTAAAAAGAATGGATCAATGTTTTCAAGGCTAGCATTGATAGAACTATCCAAATATATAGGAAGAATTTGAGATACAATTCCTTGAGCAACAACACCTTTCAAAGCTTTATCCTGAGATCCATTGCATGCAACATCATTATTATGAACATTATCTACCCATGCAATAGCTCTGTCTTTGTGTTTAGGGATCCTCAACAATTCTGACAATGGAACCTTAACTGTAATTTGGGACAATACAGATAACATATCAACAAAAGCAGAATGAGGAATCTCAATCTACATAGCCTTAGTATCCCTTTACTTATCTGATACATTAGGTGTATTGGCCAACCTCATTTTTTCATTCTTAGCCATTGTGTTAACTAGCTTCTCAATCTCACTAGAAAATATTTCAACTCCAACTCCCTTAGGCTCACAATTCTTACCTTTTACATTGCTAAATTTCACCATGTGATCACCTTTTGATTTGTTCTCATTAGGATCTCTAGAGTTGGCACTCTTTATAAACATTCCTCTAGCTTTTCCATTTATATCCCTTGCCACCATGCCCATAGTTTGCACTTGGGAAATCATTTCTGTAGTAATCCTATCCGTCTCTTCTCTAGAAGGTCTTCTTAAATTTACTAGCTCAGAATAAGAGTTCATGTTACATGTCTTCTTATCAATGTCTTCACTATCAGAAAAAACCTCTTGATGAAAAAGGGCCTAATTATGTCTTTTCACATTTACATCTACTTCTTCATCAAAATCAGAATCATCTTCATATCCTAGATATGAAGTAGCCATGTTGCATCCAACATCATCTTGATCTTCTTCTTGATCTATCTCCTCATTGCCACAATCTTGATTTGCAGCCATAGAATGTGCAACCACACAATGCTCTGCAGAATGAGGGGACTGGCATGCAACACACCAAGGTATGTCCTCCATGACATTTATTGAAGCTTTTTATAGAGGTTTAGGGACACCTCTATCATTGTTTCCTCTTGCAGCAGGGACAATAGGCTTTCCATCCTTCCATTGGGTGTTGTAGGGGTAGTTCTGCAATCTATTTTGCTTATTGAAATTGTTGTTGAACTGAGGCCTTTCATTGGTAGGAGCACTGATGTTCCTATTTGTAGGTGCCTTCAAATCCTTCAATGCATTGAGCACCTTATCCAATTTATCTTCTTCTTGCCTCCTAGTTCCAACATTCCTATCATTTTCTTTTTTGTATTTCTTGTCCCCAAACAACTTAGGGTCATCTCTCTTCCCACCCAATTTTCCTGATATCTTCATATTGTTCTCAATATTTACAGCAATCCTAAAAGCATCTCTAAGGGTTCTTGGTTCTTTGTCCCTCAAAAAGTATCCCATCTTTCCATCAAATGCATTGAAGTGTGTAGTTAGACAGACATTGTCATCTAACCGCATAACTTGAAACAACTTATGCATACCCTTCTGAAATCTCATATTAAACTCAGCTGTAGACTTATTTTGATTTTTCCTTATGGTATTAAATTCATTCAACATGAAACTAGCATTAGGTCTATCACCATATTTCTCTTTGAAACATCTCTCAAAAGAATCCCAAGTATCAATACATTTATCAGGAAGTCTCTTAAACCAATCTCTAGCATCCTCCATTAAAGATTGAACAAATAATTTCATGACTACATCCTCATGCTCTACCTCATAATCATTAAGCATATCAATAAATAACCTAAGATGCTCCTAACAAATAATAGCATTATTACCAGAAAACTTAGGTACCTTATCTCTTATATCATTTGGAAAAGCATTTGGGCAGCCTGGTATCCCATCAAAACTAATTTGCCTATAGCCTTCTAGTTGCATAGGTCTTCTTTGAAATCCTAAACTAGTGTTCCCACTAGAATTATTATTCTTATCTACATTCCCACCCACTTGCACATTTGACTATTTATTAGGATCAACAAATGTTTTGGTAGATACATTAGGAATTAGATTACTAGTAGTAGCATTGCTAAGTGGAACAGTAGTGTTCATAGATGGCATACCTAGTTCAATAGCAAAAGGGCCATGAACATTAGTTGATGAAGCCTTCAAGAACTAGATCTTTCTTCTTTTCTCTGCAATAGCAACATCAACTTCAACTCTTTCCAACTCTTGAGCAAGAGCTTCATCCTCTTTTCTTTTTCTTTCTATCTCTGTCTCCCTATTTGATTTAGGTGGTGGGATCCCTGGTATTGTCACTGGTTTTCTTATTTGGACACCCACCATCTTCTACTTTCCTTTTTCATTAATAACTACAGTAGGCCTAGTGATCCCATGTTCATTCTTACCCTTAGGCAAAGGAGCATAACTTTTCACTTGTCTGATCATAGGGCTTTCTTCATCAAACTCATGGTCTTGCAACAAGTGTTCCTACTCACTTCTTAGAGCTTCAAGATCACTGAAAAAATCATGTTGCAACACCTTAGGAGTAGAAGAAAGCATCTTGTTTCTCTCCTTCATTTCATTAATTTTTATAAGGAGAGACTACCTCTCCATTAGCGCGTTTACTTTTTTAGTCTCTCGCTCCTCTTGTAACCTTTTGTATATGGCATCCTATTCTACCAACTACAACTTAAGTGCATTTAGGTCATGTGGATCTATCATGTTGTCTTCAGAGCTTGATGATACTTCCACATCAGTAGGATGCTGATGTGGGAAATGCACTCACCTTGGTTCCATGGGCTCCCTTCTGAAATTATCCTCATCAAGATCTAAATCAATCTCAAAACCCATCTCTCTAGCTTGTTCATCTTGATCTGTAGGCAATGAACCCTTGTCTTGAAATACAGCTTCTGGGGTATCATAAAATTTATCTTTAGAGCGACCACCATCTTATCTAGAAACTCTATCTTTTGAACCTCCCTCACTTGAGGAAACATGTGGTGTTCTACCTCTGGTATTTCTTTGTTCTCTTATGGGAGCACAAGTAGACTCACCATTTCTTCTGATCCAACTCTTCTTCTCCTGTCTAGGTAATTGTTCCAAAGCAATCTCTAGATTTTTCTTGACAAAAGACCTAGTATTCCTTCTTTTTTCCATGATTTTCAATCTATAGTACTGGTTCTAACCTTTTGAGTCACCACCCACCATAGTGGGAAATCTTTAACTAAATAAAATAGGAAAACAAGAGTGCACCTTGAAAACTTTATCTCGACTCTCCCCAGTAGAGTCACCATTTTGTTGGTGACTCGGATGGGTAAATCAATCTGGTAAGTAAGATTTTGACTTTACAATGTAACCACAACCAGAGTTTCTAACAAATATAATTCTTCATTGTTTTTTTCCCCAGTAGAGTCACCATTTTGTTGGGAGTTCCCTTTGATCTTCAACTTGTAGATTTATACTTTGATGGATAACTTTAACTTTAATGAAGTTTTTCGCTAGTTTGCAAAACACTTTATGTTACCACTAAATAATTTAGCGATTACACAACCTTCTTTCACTGAATCGCCAGACCTTTTAGAACACCACCAATTCTTCTCACGAATGAGCGAACCCATTGAAATTTGTCAGGCCGCTAACCTTATTTATCCAAACCACTAGACCTTAGACCCCTGCCTGGGCCTGCTTTTTTTCCACTTGTCAGCAAACCATTCATTGCTCATGCTCGATCATCTCTAACACAGGACCCATAATAAGTAAGCCTTCAAATCAGACAGTGGGTGCAAGATCTCATGGCTCTGACACAGCCCATGAGATCATACGCCAACCATTGATTTCATCCTCATCACCAACTTTTTTGACAATGACCCCACCCTGCATTATCATCCACATTGACCAATGAGGAGACACCATTTGTGTACACATAGCAGTGGACCCACCATATTTTGTCATCTCTGAAAAAGGTAAAATTGACGGTTGTTTGAAGATCTCATGCATCTGACACATTCCTTAAGAACTTACACCCACTGTCAATTCTCTCTAGATGTCAGGACCCTCTGACAAGCTGAAAACTAGGTCCCACTAACAACTGCTAGCATATCACATCATGGACCAATCATAGAATGCCAACTATGCCTACATGTTATTTTGGACCCACTTGCATTGAAAGGTTATGTCATAAAAGATAATCAACGACCATCATAAGATTGCAAGCCTCTAACAAAACCCTTGTGAACTTATGACAACCATAGGATTAAGATGGTGTCAGGGAGTCGAGCCTAGGAAAATATAGAGGTCGTCAGGACATTAGGCTTAGGGAAATATTAAGCACTAGGGACATAGGAAAAATTAAAGACCGCCGAGTGATAGAAACTTAGGAAAATTATAGCCGACCCCGCAAGGTAATAAAATACTAAGGCACATGCATTTAAAGGTTTTTAAGTGACCCAAAAAAGTAACAACAAATTAGAATAGGGCCAGGGCAATACAAAGGGTTTTTCAAAGTAATGGCTAGTTTATGAATTTTTCCTTAGGGTTTTAGCCAGAGACATGAAAAACATTGCAAAGACCAGGGGAAAGATGATGAAGCCATGAAATTTTTTACATGTGCTAACAGATGGTTTGGAATTTAAGGAAATAGAGGAAACTTGGCCACACTTTAAAGAAGAACCTTGTAATCTCAAGCTTTCATTGGTAGCGGACAGTGTCAATCCATTTGGAGAGATGAGATCTGTTTACTCGGTGTGGCCCGTTTTTGTTATCAACAATAACATTCCTCCTTGGATGTCCATAAAGAGGGAGCACATAATGTTGGCAATGATTTTTCCAGGTATTTTTTCATTTAATAGTCATCTAAATTAAGTTATTATAAATAATCTATCAAAATGGTCATAATAATTATGTAATATTTTTGTTCATTCAACTAGGTAAGTACCAAGTTAAAGATATCAATGTATATATTGAGCCCCTTATCGATGAGTTGATGGTGTTATGGAATGGGGTCACTATGTATGACATCTCTAGACCAATAGGACAAAGACAATTTCAATTCCATGAAATGCTTGTATGGACAATACATGATGCCCCTGGCTAACACATTTTTGTGGTATGTTCTCTTCTTAACACCTCTTTTTTGGTATGTTATAGTGCTAACACAAAATTATCATATTTAATCCAATTATACACAATCTTGTAGGTCTTTAGACAAAGGGAAAATTTGCATGTCCAGTTTGTGGTCCAAAGATGAAATCTCATCATTCAAAAAGTTTAGGAAAGTAGGTGTTCGATGAGCATAAACACTTTCTCCACATAAATCATAAGTACCGAATTACCGAAAAATATATTTTCAATGGGAAAGAAGAGACTACATCAAAGCCACAGAGAATGACACCTCACCTATGGAAGTTGGAATACAATAAAATAAATCATCGAGGTAATGTCATTCCATCTGATGGTTTTTGTTTGAAATTTATATTTTGATATTGTGTTTTGTTTACTGATTATGTAATTGATGCTCATGAAGGTCATCAAGGCATTAATGACCAACTTCCAAAAAGACTAAAATGTTATCCTACACAATTTAGTAGGTTTTTGTACTATGAGCAACTCCCAATCATGCATTTGTTTGATGGTATGCATATTGGAAAGAATGTAATAGAAACATTATGGAAAATATTGGATGGAAGGCGTGACAAACACAAAATTGTCAAAATTTGTAGTGAAATTGAAGAATCCAACCATGCAATGAAAAATGTCATTCGATCAAATAACAATGAAGACCAGATTGATACAAGTGCTCTTACTTGGTTATTGTTGGAGCAGCAGAACAATGCTATAAAAGAAGTCATAAAAAAATACGATTTCCCACAAGATTTGATGCGAACATAAACAATCTCATATCAAAGAAAAGTGAATTTGGGCCAGGGATGAAAACACAAGATTGGCATACATTTATTAAGGTAATTCATGTTATTTTGTATTCACTATATATTTGTATACTGCATGTAGTTTTCATTGTATTCTTTTATAAAATATTAATAAGATCATTTTACAAATATTGCAATATGTTCTACCTCTATCTCTCCCACACCACTTTGACAACAATGTCAAACAGGTTATATATGATCTTGGAAAATACATGAGGTAGTTGTCATCAAAAGAAATCAATAAAGAAGATATAAAATATTGGAAGAGAAAAATTCTTCATCTCATGTGTGAAATGCAAAAGTGTCTACCTTCAACTTTTTTAATGCACTACCTCATACATCAAGTTGAGGAGATTGAATTATGTGGACCAGTACCAACTAGGTCAATGTGGATGGTTGAGAGGCACTTGAAATTTTTGAAAGGCTTGGTTTGACAGAGAGCACATCCTGAGGGTTCTATGGTGGAGAGATATATGGTATACTAGACCATGGTGTACATTAGTCAATATCTTCCTAAGTTTGTAGCAAAGATCCATGTAGATCATATTTGGGATCCTTACTCCATTAACAAATTTGAAGGGGAGTACTTGATGGGAAAAGGTAGATTGAGGAAAGTGAGAGGTAAATATAAGATGTTATTGTAGTTAATTAATTCTTATAAATCTTCAATATAATTTATTTGTAATTGGTGTATTGTTTTTATACAGTTGGTCGGGAGTGGGATGCAATAAATTTGTATATTACGAACAATCTTGATTGGATGATGGTATGGATTGAATGATGTCAACAAAATGGTTGCTCATTAACATGGGAAGGTGTTGCTTCATTGGTTAGAGAAGCTCATCGTAATAGAGATTCTAATGTTATGCCAATGGTAATTGATCTAGCATATGGTTTAAGAGGTAGAGAGGTACGTAAAAATTTATTAATGATCATGACCCATATGTTTCATATCAACTCATGATGCAAATAATTTTCACACGCTTGAAAAATTTTAGGTCAAGCACCACAAAGCTATGTACTATCATGGCCACAAATTTCACAAAAGTTGGATGACATAAAGAAAACTTGTGGTTCTGGGATAACTGCAATTTTCAAGGTCACTAATATATCATCTAGAAATGACATACATCCTCAACAATCTCAAAATCAATACTATGGCATCTTGGATGATAGAATTGAGTGTGACTTTAACTCCTTCAAATTAGTTCTATTCATCGTCAAATGGTATAGGCTACGATTGAATCAAAATGATCCTGATAGAACTGTTATTCGACATGATAATGGATTTACAATGATTAATACAAGGTCATTTGAGCCAATTGGAGATGATCCCTATGTTCTTCCAAGCCAATGTGAGCAAGTTTTTTACTTAGAGGTTCCACATAAACAGGGTTGGTCATTTGTTGTTAGACATGATCCAAGAGGAAGGTCAATAAAGTATAA
Source organism: Chamaecyparis obtusa (assembly GCA_027943335.1). Lineage (NCBI taxonomy): Eukaryota > Viridiplantae > Streptophyta > Pinopsida > Cupressales > Cupressaceae > Chamaecyparis > Chamaecyparis obtusa. The sequence continues at coordinate 657,164 of BSBK01000667.1, forward strand.
TGTTATGGAAGAAGAAGATATTGAAAATAATGAAGAAGAAGATGATGAAGAAGATGATGGTGATGATGATGGTGATGATGATGATGATGATGATGATGATGATGATGGCGATGATGATGATGATGATGATAATGATGAGATGGATGAAGAAGATGATCAATGACATGATTGAAATGTACAAGGTATGTGATTTAATTATTTATATATATTTATATTGATTAGTATATATATTTAATATTGATTTATTGATTTCAATTCTAATGATTACAACAGATGTGATTTATAATTACCAATGTTTTGCTTATGATGCTCAATTAATTGCTTCTGATACATGTATATATTTTGTTTGATTGTCACCCTTTTTGCAAATAGGTAATTGACTAAAGACATCGTCACCCCTTTTGTTGACAATCTTGCATTCCATATATAAGGTAAATTTGTTCATGTTTATGATATTGCATATTGTTCATGTTGTCTTATATGTTATTTGTAGCATGCGTATCATGTAATTTTTAGCTAACTTAAGATAAATGATTAACATATGCAAAAAATTTAACCCCTTTGGTGAAGATCCTGTATAGTGACATGGATCAATAGGTATAAGTCAATAAATATACATAATTTTCTTATATTCTTCTTGTTTATCACTGAGCACATATGTTATAAATAGACATATTATATAATCATATAATGTGTCAAATAATCAATGCAGAAAGTTTGACATGTTATATTCTTCTTGTTTATCCTTTTATATGATTCATGTTTTTGTGCCTTTCCTTCACTTTCAACTTACATTTTATTTCTCCCACTTATAGACAAAGAAGAACCGTACGTATGGGTCACGACTTGATTATTCTATATATATTATTTAATTATTATCAAAATTCTATTTGAAGCGGGGATGTGACAATATCTCATTTGATGGATTGCAGGACCCACCAAATAGGTACTTGTCAGATCTCTCTACATCGAATGAGGGAAATGAGGGAATGATAGATGAAAGTTCTACATGTAGTATGGCTAAATTAGGGAGATCAACTAGAGGTCAAAAGATTAGAAAAAAATTCAATAAATGCATGCAATTTTTCCTTACTAAAGGGGGATCATGTTCTTATGATGATGAGACCAAAGGCGACATCAAGGTGCCCTTTCAGTACACGCATCTTGAGAAAGAATGGGTACCCAATGAGCTACCTCCAATTAACACTAATTTTTGTGTTAATGAGAGGATATATCGCATAGCTCCATCTCATTACATGGTTTGGGCCTATTTTCCATGGATGGGATAAAGGTATGTTACAACAAAGTTGTTGAATTGATGGAGTATGTCAGTCCTTGTTACAATTACAATGATTAGATGTGGATTGTTCAATATATAAAAAGTATGCGTAGGTATGCACTATCAACAAATTATATACAATGGAAAGAAAATGATCAAAGTAAAAGATTTTCTATGTACATTGATGGGAGGCAAAAAGTAACAGGGAATATTGTGGGTTTTATAAATAGTACATGACCTTCCTCAACTAATAAGCAACCCAATTGCATATTTGAGGCACATGAGGGGAATCAAGTATTTGTATGTGCAATAAAATCAATAAGTGCAAGGGAAGAACTGCTAATAGATTACCATTTAAATTGCATAGATACAAACAAAGTTACTATCATGAGGGTGGTAAGTACTATATACCATTTAAACTAACTTCAATTTTATGACTCCAATATACCATTTTATTAATAAGTTTTTTTGCTACTTCTATTGCTTTCAGTTCACTGAAGTTTTTATATTTATTCTTTGTCACAGGATGATATGGATCCCCCACATGATAGAGGCCGCGGAGATGCTCCTCCCACCCATTCTTTAGCAACAGTAAACCTTCTTAAAATTGTACAAATTAGATAGTTGAAAAATGTTATATTTTTATGATATTCCTGTCACAATTTGATGTTTAGGATAGGGAAAAGCACCTACAACATTAGAGGCAATAGTTGTAGATACAGATGAGGATATCCCAGAAATCCCTAATATAATAAATAAGTTGAAGAAAAAACTAAAAAGAGTCAATACAAAAATTATTAGCATTTTGGAAGATGCAAATCCAATTGAGGAGATGTTGAAGAGGCTAGATGAATTGATGGCCCAAGCATGTTGTTTTGAAGTAAGCAGTAATGAATCTTTAGTTATAAGAAAAGTTCAATAAAGGTTTATATTTTATACTTTTTTATGTCATGAACTAAAATATGTATGTGTTCTTGTTACAGGTTTTTTTGCTTGCTTAAGTGCCTGGTCATGGACATCACGGTGAGGCTGGTACTAGCAGAGCTCCGGCCACCTTACGTAAAATAATCCTTAAGTTGACAAGTTACAAGGAATTTTTTCCTTGGAACATTCAAAAACTTCTTAAGTTAACTCTTACTTTTATTATTTTAGTATGTCTTTGCTAATAATGTATTGTTCAGGTGATCAAGTGCAAGCGACTCCTCCTAGGAGGTCGACCGACGTCCATCAGAAATTGTCAAGTGCAATGTCAGCAACAAGGGGATCTTGATTTAGGTCAATGGATATTTCAACATGATTTTGGACAAGATCTTGACATGAGTGGATGGGTGTCGATGGTGGGATGGGGGGTGTATTGGTGAAGAGTCTTGGTGAGTTTAATCCTTTTGAAGTACTTTAGAAATATTGAATACATCATTGCTTGCCAACTATTTGATAGAGCCTAGGAAATCATTGATTCTTCAAGACAAAGATTGTTTGCATGCCAAGCACTGTACAAGAATAATTAATAAAAGGACTGAAATTCTTTGATTTTAAGACTTCAAAACAATATAATCACTACATGGAATGATCAAAACATATAAAATACCAATCAATGAATGATTTTCCTATCAATATTGCATTGAATAGAGATTTTAATAATATAAATAACAGACTATGTCTTCACGAGCAGATCATATTGACCAATACACCCCCCCATCCCACCATCCACTCATGTCAAGATCTTGTAAATCCAAGAAAATGTAAGTCAATAACACCAAATATATCACTTAGAAGTCTTGTGAAGAGTCTTGGTGAGTTTAAGTGATATATTTGGTGTTATTGACTTACATTTGCTTGGATTCAAGGACTTTAGAATATACTCCAAAAATGATTATGGAACAAAGGAAGTGAGAGGGAAGGATCTTGATTTAGGTCAATGGATATTTCAACATGATTTTGGACAAGATCTTGAAATGAGTGGATGGGTGTGGATGAGGGGATGAGGGGTGTATTGGTGAAGATTCTTGGTGAGTTTAAGCCTTTTGAAGCACTTTAGAAATATTGAATACGCCATTTCTTGCCAACTATTTGACAGAGCCTAGGAAATCATTGGCTCTTCAAGAAAAAAATTGTTTGCATGCCAAGTACTGTACAGGAACAGTAAAAAAAAGGACTGAAATTCTTTGATTTTAAGACTTCAAAATAATATAATCAGTACATGGAATGATCAAAACTTATAATAGCAATCAATGAATGCTTTTCCTATTAATGTTGCATTGAATAGAGAGTTTAATAATATACACAATAGACTGTGTCTTCACAAGTAGATCACATTGACCAATACAACCCCCCATCCCACCATCCACACCCATCCACTCTTGTCAAGATCTTGTGAATCCAAGAAAATGTAAGTCAATAATACCAAATATATCACTTAGAAGTCTTGTGAAGAGTCTTGGTGAGTTTAAGTGATATATTTGGTGTTATTAACTTACATTTGCTTGGATTCAAGGACTTTAGAATATACTCCAAAAGTGATTATGTAATGAAGGAAGTGAGAGGGAAGGATCTTGATTTAGGTCAATGGATATTTCAACATGATTTTGGACAAGATCTTGACATGAGTGGATGGGTGTGGATGGTGGGATAGGGGTGTATTGGTGAAGAGTCTTGGTGAGTTTAAGCCTTTTGAAGCACTTTAGAAATATTGAATACATCATTGCTTTCCAACTATTTGACAGAGCCTAGGAAATCATTGATTCTTCAAGAAAAAGATTGTTTGCACGCCAATCATTGTACAAGAATAGTCAATAAAAGGACTGAAATTCTTTGATTTTAAGACTTCAAAACAATATAATTAGTACATGGAATTATCAAAACTTATAATACCAATCAATGAATTCTTTTCCTATCAATGTTGCATTGAATAGAGAGTTTAATAATATAAACATCATACTATATCTTCACAAGCATATCACATTGACTGGCAATACACCCCCCCATCCCTCCATCCACACCCATCCACTTATGTCAAGATCTTGTGAATCCAAGCAAATGTAAGTTAATAACACCAAATATATCACTTAGAAGTCTTGTGAAGAGTCTTGGTGAGTTTAAGTGATATATTTGGTGTTATTGACTTACATTTTCTTATATTCAAGGACTTTAGAATATACTCCAAAAGTGATTATGTAACGAAGGAAGTGAGAGGGAAGGATCTTGATTTAGGTCAATGGATATTTCAACATGATTTTGGACAAGATCTTGACATGAGTGGATGGGTGTGGATGGTGGGATGGGGGGTGTATTGGTGAAGAGTCTTAGTGAGTTTAAGCCTTTTGAAGCACTTTAGAAATATTAAATGTTTCAAGGGACCAATAGTTTTATAATTAAATCATCATAACTTTCCCATTACTTAACCATCACACATGGAGACTATCTTCAAATAGACAATACGTTGCATGTGTAGTGCAAAACTATTAGTAATTGGTAGATTAAATGCAGATAATTACTAATAGATTAATCATATTATTGCTATGCTTAATTTGATAATATATTTTAATTTTTTAAAAAAATTTAAATTGTATGTTGCTTTTTTGACATCAAAAGAATACACTTATTGAAGAGAACTCTATATATTCGACGTCTTTTCTGACCACCGCTCATTGTAATTTTGACCAACATTGTTTTGTTATTTTGACAAGAATGCTATATACTCGATGACCATTCCGACCATAAGTCCTCACAATTTTTACCAACATTGGTCAGATAGATGAAAGGAATGGCAGATAATTCTTGCAAGTTGAAGAGAATATTTTGACCACGGATCCATTGATTACTCAACCTCCATAGACATCACAATTATGACAATGGTATTAGGTGTCGACTAATCGATGAAAAAATTGTGACAACAGTTATGGTCATTTGGTTGACCAATTGGCATCTAAAAATTGACCAATCCTCATTGAAAAACAAGCTAAAATTTACTAGTGCCAAGTGGCGTATGACAATTAGGAAAGAAAAAATTAAAAATGGTAACAAATGACATACAAATCCCAAAAATTAATAAACACATGTTAAAATACATAAAAGTGTTAGAATAACTAAGAGGGGGGTGAATCAGTTATCCACAGTCCCATATCAAAATGTATAATCCAAAACAATTTACTTAAACTTCTACAGCTCGGTAATAGAAAATACTTATACTATCTATGCTTTTACCAATTACCAGTCAATATCATATAATGATTACCGATCAAATCTAACATGTAATATGTAAAGTATGATAACAAACAATCACCGCAATGAACACATAACACAAAATATTTAACATGGAAACCCTCTGAAGGGAAAAACCACCTGGGACCGGCAACCCAAAAATGTTCACTCTTCTAAGGTAAGGTCGGTGAAGACCCAACCCTATTAAAGGTTACAAACACACTGTTAGGTGTGACCTTGTTAGAGGATTTTAGACCAACTATTATCCTCCAACCAGCATTCACTATGGGATTGATAGGATAACAATGCTCATTCTATGAATGATACATATAAGACTTTTAAGTCCACTCTATTAAGAGATTTCTCTATTTACAATGGTTAAAATGTAATAGCAGTTGATCTGATTACAATAAAACTTCAATTGCATATGTTCAGATCTATATTATTCTCATTCAAATCCTTTGATCAGTATATCAATTTTATATCAACAATAATCAATGACTTACTATCACTCAGTAATAGCTTTTTGACACTCGGTAAACTCTACAGTTTGGTTCTCCTTAACTAGTTTGATTAGGCATACATGAAGCTTGTTCATGTGATAAATTTTACAGTCCTTCTTCTGGCATTAGTTTCATAATGAAACCTTAGTCTCTTAAATATACAAGTAAACCATTATCTTTTCCTCCACTAGATTATGCCGCTTATTCTCCTTTGTCCATTTTGTCGCTTAAACCTTCCTCAGCAGTTATGCCCATAACACATTTTGATTTCATCCTTTAGATCTTCCTTGAATTATGCTAGCTGTTGATCTTCATAACAAACATTATCTCCATCATTGATTTTGATGAACTTTATAGCTCATCAATCCTTAACGGCTAAACTAATCATTTAGTTCCTTTTCCTTGCTCGGTTAACAAAGAAATGTGTCGGTGAACACAAGCTTAGTTTATATTGTGCTTGGTATACACTATGCTGCTTGGTGTATACTATAATGCTTCATCAACCAACCACACTGCCTTGTGTCTTTTAGTTCTTTTCCTCATCATAGATGAATGAAACATAATCAAGTCAATAACATAAGGTCATAGACTCATCAACAAGTTACTCAATGTATTCCTTATCCTCATCTATCATATACATCTTCCTCATGTAGATATTTATGTTCTTCATCTCTTTTACTCCTTTTCTATAGATGTTTAGGTATAGTAACCTACAAAATAAGTGTTGTCAAACTAGTTGACATCAATGACAACATATTATTGATTTAATCATATTACATATCTAATCCACAACTTGGTGATCTCTAATCACAAATCTTCAATTAGGTTCTAAATCAGTTGTAGTTCATCAATCTCTCCCTTTGGTATTGATGGCAACTCAAGCAATATGAAATATACTATACACATACCAAACATGTATTCTACAACTCTATGAACAAATAATGTACAAGCTCTCCCTAGGTTAATATTTTTAATCACTACGTTACTCAAAAACATTACAAATGCAGCTTTGACATTCTACAGATATGATCTTTTCAGCTCTCGGATTCCTTCTTCTGTTCTTAGTAACTAATCTTCAATGCTCTCCCTTTCTTTCAGTTTGTCTCTCCCTTAGATAGATGTAAGTGTTCTCATCGGTGCATATTGTTTTCATATTGTTTATCTCTCCCTTTGACAACAATGCCAAAGAAAAAAATAAACATATAGCTCTTCAGTAGCCATGTAACTCTTTATTGTCTGGTGCATACTCTGTATCTCTGTATACTGATATGCCAATCTATTCCAGTTCTCCAAACTTTTCACAACCTTAGACATGATCCAAACTGTGAACTATGTTGCATCAACATGTATGATCTTCTAATAAGATTAGGCTGATGCAACATCTAGATCACATTAGTGATCGGTAGATAGGGGACAGACCCCAAGTCTAGTCCTCAAGTATTCAAATGTATCCTTCGGTAGAGGCTTTGTAAATATGTCTGCAAGTTATTCTTTTGATGTAAAAAATTCTAGCTTAACTTGCTTCTCCTGTACTTGTTCTCTCAAGTTGTGATACTTAATAGATATATGCTTTTTTTAGAGTGAATCACTGGATTCTTTGAAATGTTTATTGCACTTGTGTTATCATAGTATATAATCATCAGCTCAGTGATTATCTCATTCATACCTTCCAGATCTTGCTTAATATATGCAATATTTGAACAATTTGTAGCAGTAGGAACATACTCTTCTTCGGCTATAGACTAAGAAATGCAAGCCTGCTTTTTACTTGTCCAAGTAACAACTATTTCACCAAAGAAAAATGCTCCTCTGGTGGTACTTTTTCTGTCATCCACATTTCCAGCCCAATCAGTGTCGATATAGACTCTAAGTTCAAACTTACCTTCCTTAGGATACCATAATCCATAATCTTCTATTTTCTTCAGGTATCTTAAGATTCTCTTTGTAGCAACCATGTGTGACTCTCTAGGGTTTGCAAAAAATCTTGCAACAATTCCCACAACACATGCTATGTTTGGTCTACTATGCACTACATACATTAACTTACCAATCATAGATCGGTACAGTGTCTGGTTCACTTCTATAGTTTCATCTTCCTTAATTAGTTTACATCTAGTAGCCATCGATGTTCCCACAAGTTTAGCATCTTGCATGCTAAATGTCTTCAATACTTCCTTGATATATTTGGATTGTGTGATGAATATACCATCATTTTACTAAATCACTTGTAGTCCTAGAAAGAGCTTAATCTCTCCGAACATAGACATTTATGTATCATCTTAAAATGGAAGCACTTCCATGTTAAGAGTGTTTAGCCCTCTGAGTAAGTGGTTTTTGGTCATATTGAACACCTTGAATTGATCTTTTCTTTGATCTGGCTTTCTCCCCAGTTGCCACTTCTTTTCTGCTTCATTCTAGGTGAAATTAGGGTTAGGATCCTGAGGATTCTCCTTAATTTCCCTCTTCCATGGCTCTATTTTCTAGGTAGGACTTAGAAATAGGTCCTCCTAGCCTTCATCATAGTCATTATAGGATTTTATGCCTATCCCTAGCATTTTGTCCCATTTTGTTATCATTTCTAGGTCTCCGGGCATCCTCGGGACCTTTTGTCCTAATTCTAACTGGATCTGGGCCCACAAGGTCAAATTCAAGGTTGATCCTGACTAGGTCAGGATTGAGATTAGACTTGACTAGGTCAGGATCAAGCTCAAACCTAACTAGGTTAGTCCCAACATCAATTTTTCCCCCCTCTTTCAAATTTCCAAATTCCTTGATTTTCGGGTATCAAGTTTTAGGGATATTTGTTTTCCCACCTTCGGGTTGGCTATTTTGGGTTTTGAAATGGTAAATCCTCTAATTGCATTTAATCTAGGTATATTTCTAAATTTTAGGACCTAATTGAAATTTAATTCTCCAAGGTGGCCCCTCTAGAGGATTGTGCCCTAGTTCACTATAAAAGGAGGTCTTCCTCTCTCATTTTCACATCCATCATTCATATATTCATTTCTCTCAATCTCTCAAGGTGATCAAGCAAGAATTCATTCAAGCATTCAACTTCCCTTCTCCATCCAAGTTCTCCATTGAAGATCAAGGATTCAAGCATTCAAGATTCATCATTCAAACCCTAGATCTAGCCATCATGATGGTGTGATCTTCCTTCAAGATCCTTTTGTCCATCTTCAAGATCCATTCATTATTCTCTCATGGTGGATTCAAAGCATACAATCATGGAGGTTTAATTTTTCCATTGTTGTGTTCAAGCTTTCATATCAATATACTTGTTTACATTCAAAATACAATTGCATATCTATTGAATTGCATAGCTTCATTGTTAGATCCATTTCTACTACTTGCTAGCATTCTTATTTTAATTTCAATATTAAGGTTGATTCTAAACCAGGGTTTGACCAAGGAAAACCTCCAAAATAAACAACAAATACCCTCTTTTTCTTATAGGTACAAGTGCGGGATTTTGGATCTAAGAGTATATTCAGATACCCTTTTCAGCGAACTTTCAGGATCTATGAACAAAGTCAGAATCGACCTTCAAATAAAAAATCTAGCCTTTGACCTTTTATGAGGGTCAAAGTCAACCTGATCTCATCTTGGAAAAAGATTTCTAGGTTTTCTCCATCTCGGCATTTCCAGTCTAAAATAGGTTGTAGATTTGCCCAAAAATATACATAGATATCAGAAATTGGCATTTTCTAGATTTGCCCTAATTTGAGGTTAGTATTTTTATTTCAATTATTTCAAATTCCAAACACTTCAATTCCACCATAAGGAAAATATAGGGTTTTTATCTCTCTTTCATATTCTCCATAGATTGATTCAATTGTGCATTAACCTTTTGGTTGATCAAATTGGATCTCTCCTTTGAGAATTTGGATTTAGGAGTGGATCTCATATTTCCCCCATACATCATACATTACATACACATTATAAATACAGGCGATTCCATTTTACCTCTATTCAATTTCAAATTCACTTCTCATTTCATCAACAAATGACTTACAGATTTGATCTTGACCTCCAAAAATAATGTCATCCACGAATATTTTAGCAATAAGAATAGTATCATCAGTATCTCCTTTCATATACAAATTGTTGTTCTCGCTTGTTCTAACAAATCCAATACTTAACAAATAAGTATGCAGCCTCTCATACTAGGCTCTCAATGCTTGCTTCAAACCATATAAAGCTTTATGTAATCTACATACCATATCTTTCTTTTCTGGATCCACGAACCCTTCAGGTTGTTCTATGTAGACTTCTTCTTCAAGTATTCCTTTCAAAAATGCTGACTTGACATCCATTTGGTAAACTTTGAACTTTTTGTGTGCAGCATATGCAAGTAGCATTCTAACTCCTAATCTAGCAACAGGTGATAATGTTTCACCATAATCAATTCCATCCTCCTGTGCATATCCTTTGCATACCAATCTACCTTTATTTCTTGTTACTTCACCATTCTCAGTCTGCTTGTTTCTGAATATCCACTTAGTACCGATAACATTCTTATCTTTTGGTCTGGGTACTAAGGTCCAAGTTTTGTTCTTCTCTATATGTTCTATTTCTTCTTTCATTGCATTAACCCATTCATCATTTTATAATGCAACTTTTACATTCTTCGATTCATATTCAAAAACCAGACATGTACCTTGTCTTGCTTTACTCCTTGTTTGCATGCCAGCTTGTCTGTCTCCAATGATTTGTGTCTCAGGATGATGTCTTCTAACAAAACTTGCCAGTATCCAATTTCTTCTTGATGAACTACAATTGATTTAGAACTTGATTGAAGAATCTATGATTTAAGATCACCGAGCTGATTGATTAGATATGTGATATGATTGAATCAGTATTATGTTGTCATTGATGTCAACTAGTTTGATAGAACTTATCTTGTAAGTTACTATACCAAAACATCTATAGAAAAGGAGTGAAAGAGATGAACAACATAAATATCTACATGAGGAAGATGGGTATGATAGATGAGGATAAAGAATACATTGAGTAACTTGTTGATGAGTCTATGACTTTATGTTATTGACTTGATTATGTTTCATTCATCTATGATGAGGAAAAGAGATGAAAGACACAAAGCAGTGTTGTCAGTTGATGAAGCATTTTAGTATACACTGACAGAGTGTAGTGTATACTGAGCACAATATAAACTAAGCTTGTGTTCACCGATGCATTTCTTTGTTAACCGAGAAGAACAAAATGAACTAAATGATTAGTTTAGCCAATAAGATTGATGAGTTGGAAACTATATGATTTTGAGGTAACAGATAAAGTTTGTTATGATGATCGACAGCTAACAAAATTCAAGAAAGATCTAATGGATAAGAATCAAACATGTTATTGACACAAGTGTCAAGGTATGTTTAAGAGGCAAAATCTATGAAGATGATTAAGTGGAAAAATCTAATGGAGCAGAAGAAAACAGTTTACATGTCTATATAAGAGACTGGAGATTTCACAATGAGTGTGATGTCGAAAGAAAAGGAAATGACAGAATCTTCACGTGAACAAGTTTTCATGTATTTTGATCATACTGGTTAAGGAGAACCCTACTGCAGAGCATTTCTAAGTGATAGAGAGTAATTACCGATGGATAGTAAGTTGATATATTATTGAATCAAAAATGTTACATTGATCAGAAAGATTTGTATGAGCTGAACATTGATCTGTATATTTGCAATTGAAGTTGTAGTAAGACAGATCACCTATTGTTACATATTTAACCATTTTACATAGTCAAATCTCTTAACTGAGTGGACTAAGAAAGTCTTATTATGTATCATTCATAGAATGAAGATTTTTATCCTCTCAACCCCAAACTGACTGTTGGTTGGACGATAACGATTGGTCTTAAATCCTCTAACAAGGTCACACCTAACAGTGTGTTTGTAACCTTTAACAAGGTTGGGTCTTCATTGACCTCACTTCAAAAGAGTGAATATTTTTGGGTTGCCGGTCCCAGGTGGTTTTTCCCTTCATAGGGTTTCCACATTAAATCTCTTGTGTTATGTGTTGATTGTGATGTTTGTTTTGATGTCATATTTGCATGTTGCATATTTGATTTGATCGGTAACTGCTATATGTTTTAAACTGGTAATCGGTAAATGCACAAATAGTAATAGAAGAAATTGAAGTATTTGTTTTTGGATTATACATTTTGTATTGGGATAGTGATTAAGTGATTCACCCCCCTCTTAGTTATTCTAACAATTGGTACCAGAGCTTTGGTTGCTTAGAATAGAGTTTTAAGGACTTTAGTACAAAGATCTCAAAATGTATAAGAGGGAAGTGCCAAAACTGAACAAAGAGAACTTCACAGTATGGCAAAGCTGGATGAAGTTGCACATATATGGAATTGGGAATGTTGCACTAGAATTGATGGAGAATGGCTATATGGAACCGACACCAAGTCCCCTGACACTTGATCAACTGAAAGATAGGCATTAACACAATGTTACTATGATGGAGATTGATGTTGCATGTACTGATGCCAAATTTGAAGATATCAAAAGCTGCACTACTGCAAAAGCCATGTGGGATAAACTTTCTCAAGTTTATAATGGAGATGCGAATGTCAAAAGAGCTAGAGAAGAAATCTTAAGAGGCAGATTTGATGATATGAAGATGAAAGAAGGTGAGAATATTGTGCAATACACAAATAGACTGAAAGAGGTAGTACATGCTATTAGACCATCTGATGGAGTCATTAGTGAAGAAGCAGTTGTAAGAAAAGTACTCAGAACCTTATTGCTAGTTTATGCAATCAAAATATTTGCTATTCATGAAACAAGGTCTGCATCTAGTAATGTACTTACACTTGACAATCTAATTGGTAAACTTACAACCTTTGAGTTAAATAACTTTGATAAAAATTTTGTTCTATTTGTGGAATCCTCTTTCATGTCTTCTCTGAAGATTAGTAAGTCTAGTAGGAATAATAAAAATGATAGTGATAGTAATACTAATGATGAGCTTGATGAACATAAAGCTCTTATGGCCAAAAGATTACCCAAAGGTAAAGGAAGGTATAGAGGTAAGCTACCTTTGCCATGCTTTAACTGTAAAGAGGTTGGCCACATCACTGCTAGATGTCCACATAAGAAAGATGATGAAAGAACCAAAGATCGATTTGAAGGAAGCTATGGGAGAAGATTCAACAAAGGCTACCGACATAGCAAAGATAATCGAGACATTAATGACAAAGGGAAAAAGGTATGTTTCATAGCCAAAGATAATGAATCTAAATCTGATGATGATGATGTAGAAGCTGTATTTTTTTCTATGAAAGATGACTCAGAAGAAGAAGAAGAAAAATATGAAGAAACATGATGAAGGGGTGCTCCCCTTAATACCACAAACACATAACAGAAATAGAGAAACAACAAAAATAATATGCAAGAATAGAAAATTGGCTTCTTATTATCTCCACAAATGTGGAATTACAAACTTTTAGAATTACAATATGAAAAGCCACATGGGCATTCCTTACAATATTCTGTAGGACAAAGTCTCAAATCAATACCCAGATCTACTACCCAGAACTATTCTGAACTGCCTAAGACAATAATACAGCCTTCCTTATATAGGCAATTTTCCACCGCCTGGGAAGGTTCTAGAATTTTAGCCAATAAGGCCGACCAAACTTAGAATTATTTTATTTTACATTTTATTACATCATAGTCGGCTCAAGATAACCTTTGAAACCTGAACAAAAATTTTGAAAAAAATTATTTTTCACCATTTCAGGTGGCCCAACTTTCGAAGACCATAAGTCATCACCAGTTGACCTGATCAGCTATTATAACCCCATTTTGGAAATGCCACGAAGCACTCTACAGGCTTGACCCGTGCAAGCGCCCGTCACTCAAATTTTTAACCTCATCTGGGGCCTCTAAAGCCTTCAAAACTGAGTTCAAAGTTTTTGTACCCTGCTGCCAATACTGAAAATCTTCAATATCTTCCAATATACACTTGATCTGGCAATGAAACTTTATTGGCAGACTTATATGACCAAAATGAACCTCCAAGAAAGAAATCAGATCATTCTGAGCACATACGAAAATTACCAAAAATAGTAACTTTCCATAAATAGCAGCTCTGCACAAAATAACCCTTATTGAATCTAAAAACATAAATTTTTTTTTTTTTTTGAGTGATGCAAGATTGCTCTTACACCCAGGATGCTCCTGCATCAGACACCCAGGGTAATTTGAGAAGTGACCCTGTCACGACTCAGGTGTGCAGAGGAAAACCAAGATGGCTAACCTCCTCCTTTGTCAGCCATGATGAATCTTCAATAGGTCATCCTTTCCACTTGACCAGATATTCTTCATATGTCATGTTCCTTGTGCTTCTACCAACATGACTGTCTAGTATATCTTCGATCTCCTTAGTGTCTGAACTAGTTGCTGGAATACTCCACTGTGCTGCTGTTATCTCATCTTCAACACCTCCTTCATTATACTCTGTCAGATTTAAAATGTTAAACACTGGTGAAATATTTAGCTCAATAGGCAATTCTACGTCATATGCATTTCCTGAATCATGTTTCTTCAGTATCCTACATGGTCCAAACTTCTTCATTTTCAACTTGTTATATGTACCAACTGGAAATTGCTCCTTTCGCAAATGAACCATGACTTCATCACCAACCTAAAATTCTTTATACCTCCTTTTCTCATCTACCTTAGCCTTATACTGTGCATTCATCTTGGTAATATGCTTCCTCACCTCCTCATGGATGTTCTTCAAGTGTTCTACAAAATCTTCAGCTTCAGCACTACTTATTTCTCCTCTATCTTTCTTTCTCAATTCAGATGCATTTCTTGGACTACTTCCATATACAATCCAGAATGGTGATTTACCAGTGCTTCTATTGACAGAATTATTGTATGCAAATTCTACCTGTGGTAAAATCAAATCCCATCTTGTTGGCTTATCTCCAACCAAACATCTCAGCAAATTTCCCAAACTTCTATTCACCACCTCTGTCTGTCCATCAGTCTATGGATGATGTGATGAACTAAACTTCAAATCTATCTTCAACTTCTTCCACAATGTACACCAGAAATATCCAACAAACTTAGTGTCCCAATCTGAAACTATGATCTTTGGCAAACCATGAAGTCTCACTACTTCTCTGAAAAATAATTCTGCTACATGAACAACATCATTAGTCTTCTTGCAGGGAATGAAATGTGCCATCTTTGAAAATCTGTCAACCACCATAAAAATTGAATCATGTCCCCGCTGTGTCCTTGGTAAACCAAGAATAAAGTCCATACTGATATCCTCCCAAGGCTTCTCTGGTATAGGTAATGGTTGATACAACCCTGTATTCTGCTTCACTCCTTTCGCCATCTGACATACTCTGCAACTCTGTACAAACTTCTTCACATCTTGCTGCAACTGTGGCCAATAATAATTCTCACTAACCAAACCAAAGGTTTTATCACGACCAAAATGTCCAGCCAATCCTCCACTATGCTTCTCTTTGATGAGATTCTCCCTCATAGAACTTCGTGGAATGCACAACTGACTCCCTCTGAATAGCATATCATCCTGGATGATGAAATCCAACAATTTCATCATGTCTAGAGTAACAGGTTCTGTACAAGCTTTCCAAGCTTCACCAAAATCAGGATCCTCTGGATATAAATTCTTGAGTTCCTTGAACCCAACCACCTCAATCTGCATCTCTGTCAGCAATAGTTGCCTTTTGCTAAGAGCATCTGCAACCCTGTTAGACTTTCCACTTCTGTGTTTCAAAACAAATGTATAACTCTGCAAAAACTCAACCCATTTCAAATGCCTCTGATTCAACTTTCCTTGACTATTCAAATATTGCAAAGCTTGATGATCAGTATACAAAACAAACTCCTTAGGAAGCAGATAATGTCTCCACTTCTTTAATGCCTGAACTATAGCATAAAATTTTTGATCATAAACAAAATATTTCCTCTTGGCATCATTTAACTTCTCACTGAAATAAGCAACAGGTTTACCTTCTTGGCTCATAACAGCTCCTATTGCAGTACCACTAGCATCACAATCTACTTGAAACACCTTATTAAAATCTAGAAGTGCTAAAACAGGTTGTTCTGTAACTTTTCATTTCAACAATTGAAAACTCTTTTTTGCCCCATTAGTCCACTTAAACTCTTTTCTATCCCCTCTCATTGTTTCAGTCAAGGGTCCACAAATACTGCTAAAATTTTTGATAAACTTTCTATAAAAGCTAGCCAAACCATGAAAAGATCTTACCTTAGTAGCACTCCTTGGAGTAGGCCATTCAAGGATAGCCTATACCTTCTCTGGGTCCATTTTTAGACCTTCTGCTGAAACTACAAATCCCAAATACACTAACTCTTTCTTCACAAAACTGCACTTCCTCAAATTAATCAACAATTTCTCATCTCTCAACTTCTCAAACACCATACGAATATGCATCATATGTTCCTCCAATGTCTTGCTAAAAATCAAAATATCATCTAGGTAAACAATGACAAACTTACCTAGAAATTCTTTCAGAACCTCGTTCATGAGCCGCATGAAAGTGCTTGGTGCATTGGTTAGCCCAAAAGACATGACCAACCACTCATACAGTCCTTCCTTTGTCTTGAAGGAAATCTTCCATTCATCTCCTTCTCTGATCTGAATCTGGTGATATCCACTCTTCAGATCTATCTTTGAGAAATACAAAGCTCCACTCAAACAATCCATAATATCATCCATTCATGGCAATGAAAACCTATACTTGATTGTGATCTTGTTTATTGCTCTGGAATCTGTACACATCCTCCACTCTCCATTCCTCTTTGGTGCTAATACCGTTGGTACAGCACAGGGACTCAGACTCTCTCGAATCAACCCTTTCTATAGTAACTCATGTACTTGTCTGTTCAAATCTTCACTTTCTGCTGGTGTCATTCTGTGTGCTGCCTTGTTTGGCAAACTGGCTCCTGGAATCAAATCCATCTGATGACTGATCTTCCTTACTGATGGTATTCCATTAGGTACATTATTAGATACAATATCCTAAAACTCATTCAACAAATTTGCAACCTCTACAGGTACATCCTCTGCTTCTTCTTTACCAACTTTTGGAATTAAAGTAAAACACACATGCTCATGCCTCATACCATCTAAGAATTTTCTTCCATCAACAAATATTATTCTTGCATTACCACATACCTTTTCTTCGGTCTCCTTCAATGGCTTTAGCTTATGTCGCACTCCATCCTTTGTTAGGGAATAGGTATTCGCACGACCATCATGTACAGCACATCTATCAAACTGCCACGGTCTACCCAACAACATATGACATGCATCCATAGAGATGATATCACATAGTACCTCATCTTGGTACCCACCGATCTTGAACTTTACTAGGCACTGTTCACTAACCATGACCTTGTGGTCATCCTGCACCCAGGCAATCCGATATGGATGTGGGTGTTTTTGTCTCTTGAGCTTCAACTTTGTCACCATCTCTTCTGACACCAAATTGTCAGTGCTTCCACTATCGATAATCACATCACAACATTTACCCTCACACTTGCATCTAGTGCGAAACAGGCTCCTCCTTTGTTCAGGTTCATTCTCACCACTCAGCAAGACTCTTCTGTTAATTAGCATTTCTCCTCTTTTAGAATCTTTAAAATTTGACGATCTAGTATCTTCATCTACATGTGCAACTCTGGCCTAGCCTTCATTTCTCCTGTCTGTTATGTCTTGGCACTGAGGACATTCAAATGCCCTATGACCTTCTTCTCCACAGTGAAAACATGTTCCACGGAAGCCTCCTCTTCCAGATCCTTGTCCTCTTCCTCTTCCTCTCTGATCTCTATTACTCTGATCCTCGAAACAATTGGAATTATTTCTTCTCTGATTCTGACTGCTACTGGCCTCATCCTTCTTTTTTGGATCTTCATTTCGGCCACCATATGACTGTCCGCCAGATCTTCCACCATGACCTCTTCCATTTTGTCTACTCTCAAACTTCTTTTTTAGCTTTTCCTCTACTTTTAGGGCAAACTGGTATGCCTCCTCAATACTATTCATTCAAACTAGATTCAACTCCTCCTAAATGCTTGGCCTTAACCCATTAAGGTATCGGGCAACTTTTTCCTTATCAGCTTCTGCATGGCCTATTCTGATGAGGAGTCGATAGAACTCCTCTGTATGCTTCAAACTTTGCATTTTCTTTAGTAGGTCAAGCTCATAATTAGCAGGAATGAACTGTCACTTCAATTTATCCACCATCCGATCCCATCTTGTGATTTTATCTTTCCCTTTTCTATTTCACTCCAATTGAATTTCTTGCCACCAGATCTTCGCATGACCTTTCAATCTGGCCTTCACAAATTTGACCCTATCAGGATCTTCAACATCTTCATACTCAAAATATTCTTCACATTCATTGATCCAGTCAATCAATTCCTCTAGGTTAAGATTTCCAAAAAATGTAGGAACCTCAATCTTAGGTTTTTTCCCAATCTTGAAAATCACCCGAAAAACTCTTTCTTCCTCCTGGTTCACAATTTCAGCTTCTCCTTCTTGATATTCTTCTTCGGCTTCATCCTCACTTTCATCTTTGACATTAAGATTCATTCCTCTATGAATCTCTTCTTGCAATGCTCGCACTTGTCTTTGTAGCTCTGTAACCTCAGGTGTCACAGCACCAGGTCTTCCGCCATGTTCTCTTCGTGGAGGCATTTTCACGATGCGCGCTGAAACCCTAACCATGGTCCTGGTGCAAACTGCCTCACAGTCAGTGATCTATTTACACACTCAAGAACCCCTGCTCTGATACCACTTGATGAAGGGGTGCTCCCCTTAATACCACAAACACATAACAAAAATAGAGAAACAACAACAATAATATGCAAGAACAGAAAATTGGCTTCTTATTATCTCCACAAATGTGGAATTAAAAACTTTCAGAATTACAATATGCAAAGCCACGTGGGCATTCCTTACAATATTCTATAAGACAAAACCTCAAATCAATACCCAGATCTACTACCTAGAACTATTCTAAACTGCCTAAGACAATAATACAGCCTTCCTTATATAGGCAATTTTCCACCGCCTGGGAAGGTTCTAGAATTTTAGCCAATAAGGCCAACCAAACTTAGAATTATTTTATTTTACATTTTATTACATCATAGTTAGCTCAAGATAACCTTTGAAACCCGAACAGAAATTTTGAAGAAAATTATTTTCCACCATTTCAGGTGGCCCAACTTTCAAAGACCATAAGTCATCACCAGTTGACCCAATCAGCTATTATAACCCCATTTTAGAAATGTCACGAAGTTCTCTATAGGCTTGACCCATGCAAGTGCCCATCACCCAAATTTTTGACCTCATCTGGGGCCTCTAATGCCTTCAAAACTGAGTTCAAAGTTTCTGTACCCTACTGCCAATATCGAAAATCTTCAATATCTTCCAATATACACTTGGTCTGGCAATGAAACTTTACTGGCAAACTTATATGACCAAAATGAACCTCCAAAAAAGAAATCAAATCATTCTGAGCACATACAAAAATTACCAAAAATAGTAACTTTCCATAAATAGTAGCTCTACACAAAATAACCCTTATTGAATATAAAAATATAAATTTTTTTTATTTTTTTTTGGGTGATGCAAGATTGCTCTTACACCTAGGATGCTCCTGCATCAAAA
Organism: Chamaecyparis obtusa; assembly: GCA_027943335.1. Classification (NCBI taxonomy): domain Eukaryota; kingdom Viridiplantae; phylum Streptophyta; class Pinopsida; order Cupressales; family Cupressaceae; genus Chamaecyparis; species Chamaecyparis obtusa. The sequence goes on from BSBK01000667.1 coordinate 676,862, forward strand.
CAACACTAATCTCTAAAGTTAACAAAAATAATACATGGATCATAGATAGTGGTTGTACACATCACATGACTAGTGATGAGGAGAAATTTGATCAACTTGAAGAATACAATGGAGGATCAGTTAAGATGGGTAATGATACACCCTTTATGGTAAGAGCTAAAGATCCTTGATGATAAATGATATGATAAAATGTGATAATGCTTATTTGGTAGATGGACTGAACTATAACTTGTTAAGTGTGGCACAACTGAATAATTCAGGTCACCAAGTTGCTTTTGAGAGCAAGAAAGTGAAAATATTTGATGATGGAGGAAGACTAGTTGGAACTGGAGCACAATCAAGAGGTACTCTATTTTATCTTGATATTGATGAGTCTTCTTGCTTGATGATGAAAAATGAAGATGCTTGGTTGTGGCATAAAAGGTTATGCCATGTGAATTTTGATAACATGATTAAGATTAGTAAAAGAAAAAGAGTTAGAGGTCTGCCTAACTTGTCAAAACCTGATCATGTTATGTGTCATGAATGTTAGAAAGGGAAAATGACTAAATCTAGTTTCAAAAGTAAGGATTATTCAACAAAGAAGATACTTGAGTTGGTTCATACCGACTTATGTGGTCTTATGAGAACTTAGAGTTATTATGGTGATAAATACTTTATTCTTTTTGTTGATGACTATACTAGATTGATGACTGTTATGTTCTTAAAAAAAAAATCTAAAGCATTTAAGATGTTTAAGTGGTATAAAGCTAAGGTAGAAAAAGAGACTGGTAAGGAACTGAAATGCCTAAGATTTGATAGAGGAGGTGAATTTATCTTTGATGAATTTACTAATTTTTGTAATGAGCATGGTATTAAAAGATAGGTCTCTGCACCGAGGACACCTTAGCAGAATGGGATTGCTGAAAGAAGGAATAGGTCAATAGTTGACTGTGCAAGGACACTAATGCTGCAAAAGAATGTTTCTCAGACATACTAGAGGGAAGCTATTAGTACAGTTGTTTATGTTTTGAACCGAGTGCAACTGAAGAAGGACACCAACAAGACACCCTATGAGTTGTGGTTTGGACAAAAACCTACTATAAGTTATTTCAAAATTTTTGGAAGCAAATGTTTTATTCTGAAAGATGAGAGAAATGGTAAATTTGACTCAAAAGGTGATGAAGGGATATTTCTAGGATATTCCAATAAAAGAAAAGCATATAAGTGTCTGAATAAAACTACTAATAAAATGATTGAAAGCACTAATGTTTGAGTTGATGAGTTTGATGAATAGAACATAGATGAAAGTACAAAGGAACTAGAAGAATATGGTAGATTCACTTACATTGAACAACTAGAGTATCTATCAAAGCCGTAACCTGTGATAACCGGTCAGCAGGAAAATAATACCAAACAATAGGAAAGAGAAACCGACGAGCAGGATGGCCCTACCGAGCAAGAAAATAAACCTAGGTAGGATGAATAGGAAAGAAGAAATAGGATACTAGCAAGTTTTTTCAGAAGACATCATCTTGAAACACAAATTATTGGAGACAAACAAGCTGGCATGCAAACAAGGATTAAAGCAAGATAAGGTACATGTCTAGTTTGTGATTATGAGCTGAAAAATGTAAAAGTTGCATTGGAAAATGATGAATGGGTTAATGCAATGAAAGAGGAAATAGAATAGATAGAGAAGAACAAAACCTGGACCTTAGTACCCTGACCTAAAGATAAGAATGTTATTGGTACTAAGTGGATATTCAGGAACAAGCAGAATGAGAATGGAGAAGTAACAAGAAATAAAGCTAGATTGGTATGTAAAGGATATTCACAGGAGGAAGGAATTGATTATGGTGAAATATTTGCACCTGTTTCTAGATTGGAAGGAGTCAGAATGCTACTTGCATATGATGCACACATGAAATTCAAAGTTTATCAAATGGATGTCAAGTCAACATTTCTGAATGGAATACTTGAAGAAGAAGTCTACAGAGAACAACCTAAAGGGTTTGTTGATCTAGAAAAGAAAGATATGGTATGCAGATTTCATAAAGCTTTATATGATTTGAAGCAAGCACCAAGAGCCTGGTATGAGAGGATGCATACTTATTTGTTAAGTATTGGATTTGTAAGAATAAGTGAGAAAAACAATCTCTATATGAAAGGAGATACTGATGATACAGTTCTTATTGCTGAAATTTTTTTGGATGACATTATATTTGGAGGTCAAGATAAAATTTGTAAAGCCTTTGCTGATGAAATGAGGAATGAATTTGAGATGTCTATGTTTAGAGAGATTGAGTTCTTTCTAGGACTACAAGTGATTCAGAAGAGTGATGGTATATTCATCTCACAATCAAAATATATCAAGGAAGTATTGAAAACATTTGGCATGGAAGATGCTAAACCTGTGGGAACACCGATGGCTACTAGATGTAAACTGACTAAGATGAAACTACAGAGGTGAACTAGACACTATGCCAATCAATGATTGGTAAGTTAATTTATGTAGTTCATAGTAGACCAGACATAGCACATGCTGTGGGAATAGTTGCTAGATTTTTTGCTAATCCTAGAGAATCACACATGATTTCTACTAAAATAATCTTAAGATACCTAAACAAAATAGAGGATTATGGATTATGGTATCCTAAGGAAGGCAAGTTTGAACTCAGAGTCTATACCAATGTTGATTGGGCTGGAAATGTGGATGACAGAAAAAGCACTATCGGAGGATCATTTTTCTTTTGTGAAAGACTTGTTACATGGACAAGTAAGAAGCAGGCTTGCATTTCTCAATCTATAGCCAAAGCAGAGTATGTTGCTGCTGCTACAAACTGTTCAAACATTATGTTGCTGCTGCTACAAACTGTTCAAACATTGCATATATTAAGTAATTTCTGGAAGGTATGAATGAGATAATCACTGAGCTGATGATTATATACTGTGATAACACCAGTGCAATAAACATTTCAAAGAATCTAGTGATGCATTCTAAAACAAAGCATATATCAATTAAGTATCACTACTTGAGAGAAAAAGTACAGGAGAAGCAAGTTAAGCTAGAATTTGTTACATCAAAAGAACAACTTGCAGATATATTTACAAAGGCTTTACCGAAGGATACATTTGAGTACTTGAGGACTATACTAGGGGTCCATCCCCTGTCTATCGATCACTAAGGTGATCTAGATGTTCCATCAACCTAATCTTATTAGAAGATCATTCACGTTGATGCGGCATAGTTCACACTTTAAATCATGTCTAAGGTTGTGAAAAGTACTAGAATAGATTGGCATATCAGTATACAGAGATACATAGAATGTATTGGACAACAAAGAGTTACTTGGCTACTGAAGAGTTGTTTGTTTATTTGTTTCTTTGGAATTGTTGTCAAAGGGAGAGATAAACAATATGAAACAATATGCACCGATGAGAACTATCTGAGGGAGAGACAAATCGAAGAAAGGGAGAGCACTGAAGATCAGTTACTAAGAACAGAAGAAGGAATCCAAAAATGTCAAAGCTCTTATCTGCAAAATGTCAAAGCTACATTTGTAATGCTATTGAGTAACATAGTGATTAAACATATTAAGCTAGGGTGAGCTTGTACAACATTTGTTCGCAAAGTTGTAGAATATATGTTTGGTATGTGTATGGTATATTTCATATTTCTTGAGTTGCCATCAATGTCAAAGGGAGATATTGATGAACTACAACTGATTTAGAACCTGATTGAAGAATCTGTGATTTAAGATCACCGAGCTGATTGATTAGATATGTAATATGATTGAATCAGTATTATGTTGTCATTGATGTCAACTAGTTTGATAACACTTATCTTGTAAGTTAGTATACCAAAATATCTATAGAAAAGGAGTGAAAGAGATGAAGAACATAAATATCTACATGAGGAAGATGGATATGACAGATGAGGATAAAGAATACATTGAGTAACCTTTTGATGATTCTATGACTTTATGTTATTGACTTGATTATGTTTCATTCATCTATGATGAGGAAAAGAGCTGAAAGACACAAAGCAATGTTGTCGGTTGATGAAGCATTTCAGTATACACTGACGGAGTGTAGTGTATACCGAGCATAGTATAAAGTGAGCTTGTGTTCACTGACGCATTTCTTTGTTAATTGAGAAGAACAAAATGAACTAAATGATTAGTTTTGCTGATAAGATTGATGAGCTAGAAAGTGTATGATTTTGAGGTAACAGATAAAGTTTGTTATGATGATCGATGGCTAACAAAATTTAGGAAAGATCTAATGGATGAGAATCAGAAGTGTTATTGACACAAGTGCCATGGTATGTTTAAGAGGCAAAATCAATGAAGATGATTAAGTGGCAAAATATGATAGAGTAGAAGAAAATGGTTTACATGTCTATATAAGAGATTGGAGATTTCACAATGAGTGTGATGTCGGAAGAAAAGGAAACTGCAGAATCTTTGCATGAATAATTTTTCATGCATTTTGATCATACTAATTAAGGAGAACCCTACTACAGAGCATTACCGAGAAACAGAGAGTAATTACCAATGGACAGTAAGTTGATATATTGTTGAATCATAAATGTTACATTGATCAGAAAGATTTGTATGGGCTGAACATTGATCTGTATAGTTACAATTGAAGTTGTAGTAAGATAGATTACCTATTGTTACATATTTAACCATTGTACATAGTCAAATCTCTTAATCGAGTGGACTAAGAAAGTCTTATTATGTATCATTCATAGAATGAACATTGTTATCCTATCAACCCCAAAGTGATCGTTGGTTGGATGATAATAGCTGGTCTTCAATCCTCTAACAAGTTCACACCTAATAGTGTGTTTGTAACCTTTAACAAGGTTGGGTCTTCACCGACCTCACTTCAGAAGAGTGAATATTTTTGGGTTATCAGTCCCAAGTGGTTTTTCCCTTCATAGGGTTTCCATGTTAAATCTCTTGTGTTATGTGTTGATTGTGATGTTTGTTTTGATGTCATATTTGCATGTTGCATATTTGATTTGATCGGTAACTAATATATGTTTTTAATTGGTAATCGGTAAATGCACAAATAGTAAAAGTATTTTAAGTTACCAAGCAGCAGAAATTGAAGTATTTGTTTTTGGATTATACATTTTTTATTGGGACAGTGATTAAGTGATTCACCCCCCTCTTAGTTATTCTAACACTTATTTCTTGTTCATCTTGTGTAGGTTCATTTTCTTGCTTGGTAGGTCCTTCCTACTCATTGGTTTGTTTTTCCTATTCCTCGGTATTATTTTCCTACTAAACGGTTGTCACTGTTTGAGGTGTCAGTAGAAACTTAGGTTGTTCAATGTAAGTGAATCTACTATAGTCCTCAGGTTCCTTTCTACTTTCCTCTGCAGTCTTATCATCAAACTCATCAACTCAAACATTAGTACTTTCAATCATTTTAGTTGTAACTCTATTCAGACACTTGTATGCTTTACTTTTACTGGAATATCCTAGAAATATCCCCTCATCACCTTTTGAGTCAAACTTTCCATTTCTTTCATCCTTCATAATAAAACATTTTCTTCCAAAAATTTTGAAATAACTTACAGTGGGTTTGTTTCCAAACCATGACTCATAGGGTATCTTATTAGTGTCCTTCTTTAGTTGTACTTGGTTTAGAACGTAGACATCAGTGCTAATAGCTTCTCTCTAGTATGTCTGTTAGAGATAGTTAGAGTCACCATTTTTTGAAGTGTCTAAGACCCTTGCTAGTTCATTATTTTGAAGCTCATTCAACATGTTCCCTTGAGAGGTTTTCCTTGTAGTAATCCTTCAAGCGTCTATGCCCTTCAAAGTTGTCAAGAAATAGCCTTCAAGTTTGTCAAGTTCAAATTCGGCCTTCCTTGGATGAACCTTTTTCAAGACTCATGCATCACCTGAACCACTTCGAACCACTTCAAACTCTAGTTCAAAGTAGTTCAAAGTAGTTCAATGAATGTTTTCTTTTCTAATGACCATTTTCTGCAGGTGGGCCCCAGCCTACATCACCTTTTGGTAGTGAACCACTTCGAACCACTTTGAACTCCGGTTCAAAGTAGTTTGAAGAGGTTCAAAGATAGATTGCGGGTAGAGTCATAAGTGAAAGGATAGTTGATGGGACACATGACATAAGTTGATGTCAAAATGATGGTTAAATTTTTAAGAGGGGTAGTTTTGATTTGATGGGGGCCACGAAGCAAATCTTGAATAAAGTTTCAGGTGGCGATTAATGAAATCATTAGCATGAGCAGGAGATATCATTTGGGGGATGGTTAATAATGATATTAAAGATGATAGATTTCAAGGATGTCCTATTGCTAAGTCATTACTTCTCACATCATTTGAAATTAATGTTCCTGACTAATGCTCATTTAAGTCAACTTTTCAGGGCATTAATCTTTCAAAATATAAACAACTCTGTAAGTTTTTCTTTCCTATTATTTTTCTGAGGAGTCTCAGCTGTGGGAGAAGAATTTATTTTGAGTCTACATAAAACAAGTAGCTCCTAAAGATTTTTCTCATTTCTTGTTGCTGTTTAATATATTGATTCAAGAGGGGGGGGCATTTTATTATTTTTATTCGAGAGGGAGAGATGAGGTCCAGTATGCATTTCTTCAGGAATGTTAAGAATATGCAATGTCGAGCCCCTATTGTCTCAGACATAGATCTATTAGGGATATCAGTAGAAAAAATGGAAATCGACCTCACAAACCATGCAGTGAAAGATCATAGACTAGAGTTCCTGTCGAGTGGATTATTACAAGCTACGGCTTTTCCGACGTCAGCTGTATGCCTAGAATTGGTTCAACAATGTATTAACAGATATGATGTTAAATCCAAGTGCATTATGAATGTAGAAGGCCAAATCCTTGTGCCAGTCAATAGGGAGACTATTATGGCTATTTTTAAAATCTCAGAGGAATCTCTTGTTAGTTTTACTTCCACTCAATCTCTAGCTCAGTACAGAGAAATAATAGATAAAAACTAGAGTCATGTGGCCAGGAAGTGGACTCAAACCAATTACAAAGGTGGGTCTCGGTTACCTAAATTTCTCACTAAAGATCACATGAAACCACTTATTCATGATGTGATAGTGTTGCTTCACCAGATCAAAGGTTCAGAACAGGTTCTTCTCTATGAGGAGTGGATGTTTCATTTTATAGAGATAGTCTTGGAAGGGGGGCAACATATTGATTGGGTGAAGATTATTGCTAGTTCCTTGAGGGACCAACTTAAACAAGCTCAGGCCATTAAGAAGGATGTCTTTATGTCTACCTCCAATGAAACTGATTCAAGCCTACAGAAGTCTATATATTCAGCTCCCATGTTTGACCTGCATCTAGGTCAAAGGCTTTGATGATGAACCTCTCAGGCTCCCAAGGTTTGCTTTTGACTATTTTATTTTGGCAGAAGTTTGCAAACAATTGTTCATGGTTATTAAAAATACCTTGCCAGAAGAAAAGTGGCCTTTTATGTTCCCAGTTAAAATTGGCAACTTGGCCTGTAACAATATGATGGATGCTTCAGTGATATGAAGCAACTTGTTGAGTTTTCATTTGCAATTTTATGAGTTAACAATGGGTTTTGACAAAAAGAGCTTCACTAGACAAGTTCTAAGCCTAAGTAATTATCCTTAACCCATTTCACACCTTGAGGACCTATGGGAAGATCTTGATGATGAAGAGGCAATCTAGAAATGAGATCACTCCAGACTTGTAATTCCACAGATCAAAATGTTGCAATTAAATTTTGATATTAAGGGTGTAGAAGAGGATAGTTCTAAAGCCACTGGTTTAGAGGCTAGCAATGTAGAAGCAAGAAGTCTCTCAGACATAGATTGGAATAGGAAAGAAGAAGATGATATAAAGTTGAGGGCCCAAACCATTTTCAGGGTCATGAAAAACTGGTTAACAGAAAAGGAAAAGAAAGGAGCTAAGAACCCCCCTCTTGAAAAGCATAGTGCGGGATCAGCCTTAAAAAATGTGAAACATACCCCATCTAATGTATCTCATGTGGTTCCAAATATAGGTAAAGTTACGTCCCCTAAGAAAAAGTGGTTTCCAGTGGGCATCTTACCACACCAAGATCAAGGCCTAGAACAAGATCAGAAAGGTGTTGTCAGATGGAATCCTTAGGATCGGACTACCTGGATATCGAGATTAATGATGATGACATTTCTTTTCCAATGGATCAATAGGAAAAGGTTCAAGAAATCCTTGCCAGTAGCATGAATGTACCTCAGGCTGAGAATACTCTGGTAAAAACTCCCGACAATCGGATAGTCACTGGTTTAGCTCCTCCCTGGCTAACTGAATCAGTGAATAAGAGAAAGAGTTACAAACCCATTTCACTTCATGTGAAGGAGATCATCACAAAATATGCTACTAGGAACCCCAAAGAAAAAATAATGAAGAGTGATGCTAGGCTATCTACCGATCCATCTACTGGAAAGGTGACTGTAGAAATAGCCACTTTTAGGCCTAAAGAGGGAATTTAGGAACCAAAGGCTGAAGACTTTGAAATCATGAAGATGGAACTTGGTATTCTAAATAGGGATTCTAGGGATCACCTATTTAAATTCTTAGCTGATCATATGCTCGGGCAGTTGCAAAAAGATGGAAGGGAGAAACGTGAGTTAAAATAGCTGGTATCTACCATGGTCAAGTTTCTTTCCTCACTCGCTGATGATGGAGTACTGCCACTAGCCCAGCCTTCACAAGATTTTGATCTAAATTCAGTTGAAAGCCACAGGCTAGTGAAACAAATGCAATAGGGGAGGGTTCTGATGGAGGTTGTGAAGTCTTGGAAAAACAATGTTATCACTGAAGAGAGTGTTTTCATCCGCGAGTTTATATCTACTTGCCTAGATGGAGAAGGATTACTCGGTGAGGTTTAAACCCTAGTTCCAAGCTAGGAAATAGAGGAAGAGAAATGCATAGTAATTGTCATACAAGTTCAAGAAATAGAAACCTATGGTGTGACTCATTTCTTAGCTAAGAATCCATGAAGCTAGTAGATCCCTGTATGTTGTTCATCCTGAAATAGAACTTCGGATGGAAAAATACAATATTTAAAGTTGCGATCTCTCAAGCCAAAGTAATAGAGAAAGAGGTGTTGGATATGCATGCGGATGCCCTTAAAGACATCAAGATAGTGAATCCCTCGAGTATTTTTCAAATTGACGAAGGTAACAGGGATGCAAATGCCATGGTCAAAGTCTTTACAGACACCATGAATGCTCTCAAAGAAAATGAAGTGCCTACAGTTTAGGATTTCACCAAAATTGCAAACGTGGAATCTATGTTGCTTCTGAGTAGAGGTTAGTTACCAAAGCAGGTGGAGAGGATCAAGGAGTTAAGGTGGGAAAAGAATGCGACTCAGGCGAAGCTGACAGGTCTGAAGAATCTGCATTTCTAGCCAGCCCAAGAATTGGTGAATGTGTTTTGATCCTTGAAGCTCATATAGACCACCACGTCAGAAGGCCCTGGAGGGAGTTAGTAGTTTTGGGACAACATTTCCCTTTCATTATGTTTTAAATGACACGTGTTATGAAACTCTATTTTTAGTTATGTAACTAGTTTTAAACAGTTTTTTCTAGTTTCTAAGAGGCCAAGTTTTTCTGGAGGCCCTCTCGGACCTAAAACTATTAATGCTAGAGAATTGAATAGTGAAAGGGTTAGAAAATATAGATAGAAAAATAGATAGTTTCTTTTTGAAGTAGATAGTTAGCATAACTCTTTTTAAATTCTGAAACAGCTGGTGACTGATTTTTTATTAGACTTTGATCCGATCATATATGAATATATAGATGCATGGTATGGTTTAGATCTTTGAATCAAAATTTGGAATGTATTGATTACTTTGAAAGTTGGTACATTTAAATTTGTGCATGTGTTATTTATATTTAGTCACATTTAGTTTCTTTCTAGCTTGTCCTTCTTGAGTTATTTCATAGATTGTTTGTTTTAGAAGTAGTTAGTAGATCTTAGTTTTCTTCATAGTTAATTTAATCACATGTTGTTTTTGTAAATCACCTCAATACCCAAGAGTATTCGAGTGGTCCTTCTACACTTTCTGGTCAAAGTTGTATGAATTTACTTTTTGTTAACAATTCATTAAATATCCTACAAGGAAGTTGTACCTTAAAAATTCAAAGGGAAGCAATTTCTTATGCTTACCCAACTATTGATGAATTGTTTGTCTTCAGAAGCATAGAGTCTTTATTTATTTTCATTTAAAAAGAGGAAGACAAATCTGTTCACCAACAGATTTTTGGCGACTCTACTAGGGAGAGTCCAGTATAAAACACTAGGTTCTCAACTGATATAATGCCACAAGATGGTATTACCACACAATGATGTGTTTCCTATGCTTCAACCTAATCTAGAATTTGAAGACACACAAGAGGACATAATTTCAAGATTAGCTGCAGTAGCATGGAGGTTTAAACATAGTAATCAATAGTTTCATCAAGTTTAGGCAGTGCTTGAAAGAGAAGAAGAAAGAGCTGAGTGACTGAGGGGAATACTAGTTGCTCATGAAGCAGTTATAGTGAATAGACTTGCACAAGCCCCAACATGAAATTAAGATCATTCCCGAGGTTGAAACTAGCAAAAAAGAGGTATACCAGAGGTGATAGGAGTAGGGGATTGCTTCATAAAGATTTTGAAGCTTTGAGGAATCTTAGTTTTGAACCCGACCTTAATACCTGCAAGAAGAAGAAAGCTTGAACATTTAGTAGACCTTCTTCACCTCCACCTAGCCCATTTGTTCCACCCCTTTTCTAAGCTATTGTAACACTAGGTACTATTGTGCCTACTATTCTTAATATCCAACCTTTGAATTTTTAGTTACCTAACATGGTTGCCAATCAACCTTGGGGTCAGAATATTGGCCCACTGAACTTAGGAGCTAACCCCACTGGGGATTTTCCCAAAGGTGCTAATCAGGTCTTGCCCAAGTTTAGTGGAGATGAAAAAGTAACCATTGATGATCATCTTAGTGCCTTGCATACTGCTTGTGGTGTTATTAGTGTTCCTACTGAAGAAGTTGTGGTCAGGCTTTTTGTCAAGACCTTAGTGGATACAGCAGCTGATTGGTTCATTCATTTACCAAATAGTTCAATCACTAATTGGAATTATATGAAAACAACTTTTGAAACAAGATTTAAAACTTTTGATAATGAGATTTCTTTATTGCTTCAACTTAGTCAACTAAAGAAAGAAATACATGAGCCTATGCAGGAGTTTGTGGCTAAGTTCAATAGAATTTTGCAAAGGATTCTAGCAGCTTCGGCACCCAGTAATGAGAATAAGAAGATTTTCTTCTTGAATGTCATTCTACCTGATATAAGCTTTCACTTGTTGAAAGATGGAGTTGTCGATTTGGTTGCAGCCCAGACACAAGCTATTCAGCTAGAGGATACACTCATAATAGTTGGAAAGTGGAAGAGAGAAGTTTAGGCTTCAGGAACTCCCTCATCCTCTACAACAATATACCCTCTAATGCAGAGGTTGATGAACAATATGGCTATTCTCAAGAGATAGCAGAATAAGTCTAGTTCACTGTACCAATCCCCTTATCAAGATGTTAGCCAAAGAAAATATAATCAACCCCAGGGAAAAGAATCTCTCTTGTTAGGTTCACAACCTAGATTGTAAATCGAATCTACCCTAAGGGAAACAATGTGTTCCTTTCATCTAACAACCGATCATGATGGAGAATCTTGTCCTGATTGGTTAAGGTGTCTCCAAATCAATGCAACAAAAGATACTATTAGTATAAAAGAGTTGAAAGAAGAGAAAGACTCACCTGATATTGGTATATCCAGTTCTTTTTACCTAGAGTATGAGCCAGGCTTTGACAGAGGTGGAAGTGTTTTAGCAACTTTACAGGATCCTGCCTGCGCTGTTCTAACAAGAAATTAGAGAACACAAAAGTTTGTTCCTGATTCAATTACTGCTAATGCCAATGCTAGGCATAAAGAATCTAGAAGTGGAGAGACTCTTGCATGTCCAAAGGGCCCTGAAGTAAAGATCTTACCAAGAGGTGGTTCATCTCCTTCTTCTTCATTTGACTTTGTTGAATTCTATAAAATAAGCACAATCTCCATTTTCCCCAGAGAATATCTTAAAATGAATCCCAAAGAGCTGGACAAGCTGGTCCAATATGTTAAAGGGGAGTCTAGTTCAAACCCCAAACCAGATAAGCCTCTTATAGGTGAGACAACCATAGTTGAAGAATCACTTGTCTTTAAGCCTCAAGATACTCCTCAGATTGTCGAAGAATGTCCTTTCATTAATACAATTTAAGGTGAACTAGAGGAAAGAAAACCTAATCCCTTTTATATCTCATTATTGCTAAATGACAAGAGCCCTTGGTCTCACCCTGACTAAAACTTATGCCCATTGCTATTCTATGGATGGGAAACAAGTACCATTAATGGGTCAAGTCAAAGACACCCAAGCCATTCTTGCTGCATATCCTGACAAATGTCTGAACTTGACTATCCTGGTGGTAGATATCCCAACTAGCTATGGTATGCTGCACAATAGAAATTTTTGCAAGGATTTAGGAGGAGACATTAAGATGGACTGGTCAGAGGATATGATCCTAGTAGGAAAAAAAAAGTAAAACTTGAACCCAAGCCTAAAAATAAATATACTGTGGTACCCTCGGATAACCCAAAAGCTCAAATTTTGTATGAGGAGTATCATTTTGGCAATTATCTCATTTTAGTCAATCTTGAAAAGGATGCTAAAACTTCTTCTCAGAAAGAAGAGGGTATATGGAAGATGGAGTTTGACGGCAGCTACACCAATTCAGGCTCAGGCGCGGGGGTATTCCTTTTTCCTCCTAATAAAGAATGTATTCCTCTTTCTTTCAAGTTAGATTTCAAAAATACTAACAATACTACAGAGTACGAAGCCTTACTTCTGGGATTAGAAGAGGCAAAACTGAGGGGAGTCAAAAAGTTGATAGTAAAAGGTGATGCCAAGTTAATTGTGAAGTGGGTGAAAGGACAATTTTCTGTCAAGAATGAGAGGTTAAATGATGAAGGGTGCTCCCCTTAGTACCACAAACACATAATAGAAATAGAGAAACAACAACAATAATATGCAAGAACATAAAATTGGCTTCTTATTATCTCCACAAAAGTGGAATTACAAACTTTCAGAATTACAATATGCAAAGCCACATGGGCATTCCCTTACAATATTCTATAGGACAAAGCCTTGAATCAATACCCAGATCTACTACCCAGAACTGCCCTAGACAACACTATGAGCCTTTTTTATATAGGCAATTTCCACCGCCCGAGAAGGTTCCAAAAATTTAGCCCTAAGGGCCGACCCAACTTAGAATTATTTTATTTTACAATTTATTACATCAAAGTTGGCTCAAAATGAGTTTTGAAACCCGAACAAAAATTTTGAAGGAAAATTATTTCTTACCATTTCAGGTGGCCCAACTTCTGGAGACCATAAGTCATCACCAGTTGACTCGATTGACTATTATAACCCCATTTTAGAAATGCCACGAAGTGCTCTACCAGCCTAACTCATGCAAAGCACCTGTCACCCCATTTTTTGACCTCAAAGTTTCCATACCCTGCTACCAATACCAAAAATCTTCAATATCTTCAAAACTAGACCTGATCTAGCCATGAAACTTTTCTCGCAGGCTGATATGACTGAGATGAACCTCCACATGTAAAATTAGAACATTCCAAGATCATAAGCCCAACTTACTAAAAATAGCAAGTTTCCATAAATAGCAGCTCTGCACAAGATAGCCCTTATTGAATACAAAAATAGAAATATTTTTTTTGGGTGATGCAAGATTGCCCTTACACCCAGGATGCTCCTGCATCAGACACCCGAGGTAATTTAAGAAGTGACCCTATCATGACTCAGGTGTGCAGAGGAAAACCAAGATGGTTAACCTCCTCCTTTGTTAGCCATGATGAATCTTCAACAGGTCATCCTTTCCATTTGACCAAATACTCTTCATACATCCTGTTCCTTGTGCTTCTGCCAACATGACTATCTAGTATGTCTTCAATCTCCTTGATATCTAAACTAGTTGCTGGAATACTCCACTATGCTGTTGCAACCTCATCTTCAACACCTCCTTCATGATACTCTATCAAATCTAAAATGTTAAATACTGGTGAAATATTCAGCTCACTAGGCAAGTCTACCTCATATGCATTTCCTGAATCATACTTCTTCAGTATCTTACATGGCCCAAACTTCTTCATTTTCAACTTGTTATATGTACCAACCGGAAATCACTCCTTCCGCAAATGAACCATGACTTCATCTCCAACCTAAAATTCCTTATGCCTCCTTTTCTCATATGCCTTAGCCTTATACTGCACATTCATCTTGGTAATATGCTTCCTCACCTCCTCATGGATGTTCTTCAAGTGTTCTACAAAATCCTCAGCTTCAACACTACTTATTTCTCCTTTATCTATCTTTCTCAATTCAGATGCATTTCTTGGACTACTTCCATATACAATCTAGAATGGTGATTTACCAGTGCTCCTATTGACAGAATTATTGTATGCAAATTCTACCTATGGTAAAATCAAATCCCATCCTGTTGGCTTATCTCCAACCAAACATCTCAGCAAATTTCTCAAACTTCTATTCACCACCTCTGTCTGTCCATCAGTCTGTGGATGATGTGATGAACTAAACTTCAAATCTATCTTCAACTTCTTCCAATATGTATGCCAAAAATATCCAACAAACTTAGTGTCTCTATCTGAAATGATGGTCTTTGGAAAACCATGTAGTCTCACTACTTCTCTGAAAAACAATTCTGCTACATGAACAGCATCATTAGTCTTTTTACAGGGAATGAAATGTGTCATCTTTGAAAATCTTTCAACTACTACAAAAATTGAATCATGTCCCCACTGTGTCTTCGGTAAACCAAGAACAAAGTCCATACTGATATCCTCCCAAGGCTTCTCTAGTATAGGTAATGGCTGATATAACCCTGTATTCTGCTTCACTCCCTTCACCATCTGACATACTCTGCAACTCTGTACAAACTTCTTCACATCTTGTTGTAACTGTGGCCAATAATAATTTTTACTAACCTAAGAAAGGGTTTTATCATGACCAAAATGTCCAGCCAATCCTCCACTATGCTTCTCTTTGATGAGATTCTCCCTCATAGAACTTCTTAGAATGCACAACTGACTCCCTCTGAATAGCATATCCTCTTGGATGATAAAATCTAGCCACTTCGTCCTATCTAGAATAACAGGTTCTTTACAAGCTTTCCAAGCTCCACTAAAATCAGGATCCTCTAGATATAAATTTTTGAGTTCCTTGAACCCAACCACCTCAATCTGCATCTCTATCAGCCATAGTTGCCTTCTACTAAGAGCATCTGCAACCCTGTTAGACTTTCCACTTATGTGTTTCAAAACAAATGTATAACTCTGCAAAAACTCAACCCATTTCAAATGCCTCTGATTCAACTTTCCTTGACTATTCAAATATTGCAAAGCTTGATGATTAGTATACAAAATAAACTCCTTAGGAAGTAGATAGTGTCTCCACTTCTTCAATGCCTAAACTATAGCATAAAATTCCTAATCATAAACAAAATACTTCCTCTTGGCATCATTTAATTTCTCACTGAAATAAGCAACAGGTTTACCTTCTTGGCTCATAACAACTCCTATTGCAATACCACTAGCATCACAATCTACTTGAAACACCTTATTAAAATTTGGAAGTGCTAAAATAGGTTGTTTTGTAACTTTTTGTTTCAACAATTGAAAACTCTTTTCTGCCCCATTAGTCCACTTAAACTCTTTTCTATCCCCTCTCATTGTTTCAGTCGAGGGTCCACAAATACTGCTAAATTTTTTGATAAAATTTCTGTAAAAGCTAGCTAGACCATGAAAAGATCTTACCTCAGTAGCACTCCTTGGAGTAGGCCATTCAAGGATAGCCTGTACCTTCTTTGGGTCCATTTTTAGACCTTTTGTTGAAACTACAAATCCCAAATACACTAACTCTTTCTTCACAAAACTGCACTTCTTTAAATTAATCAACAATTTCTCATCTCTTAGCTTCTCAAACACCATACGAATATGAATCATATGCTCCTCCAATGTCTTGCTAAAGATCAAAATATCATCTAGGTAAACAATGACAAACTTACCCAAAAATTCCTTCAGAACCTCATTCATGAGCCACATGAAAGTGCTCGGTGCATTGGTTAGCCCAAAAGGCATGACTAACCACTCATACAGTCCTTCCTTTGTTTTGAAGGTAGTCTTCCATTCATCTCCTTCTCTGATCCGAATCTAGTGATATCCACTCTTTAGATCTATCTTTGAGAAATACACAGCTCCACTCAAATAGTCCATAACATCATCCATTCGTGGCAATGGAAACCTATACTTGATTGTGATCTTGTTTATTGCTCTGGAATTTGTACACATCCTCCATTATTTATTCTTCTTTGGTGCTAATACCACTAGTTCAGCACAAGGACTCAGACTCTCTCGAATCAACCCCTTCTACAATAACTCATGTACTTGTCTATTCAACTCTTCACTTTCTGCTGGTGTCATTCTATGTGCTGCCTTGTTTGGCAAACTGGCTCCTGGAATCAAATCTATCTGATGACTGATCTTCCTTACAGTGGTAATCCATCAGGTACATTACTAGATACAATATCCTGAAACTCATTCAACAAATCTGCAGCCTCTACAAGTACATCCTCTACTTCCTCTTTACCAGCTTTTGGAATTAAAGCAAAACACACATGCTCATGCCTCATACCATCTAGAAATTTTTTTCCATCAACAAATGTTATTCTTGCATTACCACATACCTTTTCTTCGGTCTCCTTCAATGGCTTTAGCTTATGTCGCACTCCATCCTTTGCCAGGGAATAGGTATTTGCATGACCATCATGTACAACACATCTATCAAACTGCCATGGTCTACCCAACAACATATGACATGCATCCATAGATATTATATCACATAGTACCTCATCTTGGTACCCACCGATCTTGAACTTTACTAGGCACTGTTCACTGACCATGACCTTGTGGTCATCCTGCACCCAGGCAATCTGATATGGATGTGGATGTTTCTGTCTCTTGAGCTTCAACTTTGTCACCATCTCTTCTGACACCAAATTATCAGTGCTTCCACTATCAATAATCACATCACAACATTTACCCTCACACTTGCATCTAGTGCGAAACAAGCTCCTCCTTTGTTCAGTTTTATTCTCACCACTCAGCAAGACTCTTCTGTTAATTAGTGTTTCTCCTCTTTCAACATCTTCAGAATTTGATGATTTGGCATCTTCATCTACATGTGCAGCTCTGCACAAGATAGCCCTTGTTGAATACAAAAACAAAAATATTTTTTTTTGGGTGATGCAAGATTGCCCTTACACCCAGGATGCTCTTGCATCATTAAAGCATTACAAAAATTTGGTGTGGGACGAGCTAGACTTTTTTGATGCTTTTTCCATAGAATTTATACCAAGAAATCAAAACACCAGAGCAGATGCCCTGGCAGTATCAGCTTCATTATTATTGCCACATCCTGAATTTAAAATTTGAAAGAATCAAATTGAGATGATCTACAAGCCAAAAGTGCCTGATAATGTGGAGTATTGGCAGGTCTTTGATAGTGATTCCCAGCTCAGGGATTTCTTAGAATGTGCTGCAAGTTTTTCTGATGTATATTTTGAAGGATCTAACAATGATTGCAAAGAAGTCTATGAAGATGTTGCAGGTAGTGATGGGGTGATTCAACTGAAAGGTAATAAAATCCCCAAGGGCCTTGTCTCTCTAGAACATTTGTTCAGGAGGAAAGATGATAGTACTATTAAAGAGAAGATATCTCATGTACATAATGCCAAAGAATATGAAAAAATTGATATAGGAGAGCAAGATGATCTGAAATGGATTTCAATTGGTCAGATGTGTACTTCATCTGAAAAAGAAGACCTGACAAAGTTACTTATAGAATATAGGGATGTCTTTGCTTGGGGGTATAAGGACCTAAAAATTTTCAGAGGAGGCCTTTTTGAACATCAAATCCCTTTAAAGCCTGGTGTTACCCCTTTTCATCAAAAATTAAGGAACTATAATCCGAAAGTGTCTGAAGCCATACTGAAGGAAGTTGAGAAGATGCTACAGGCAAGAATTATCTATCCCATTCATCATTCTACGTGGATTGCCAATATAGTTCCTGTGAGGAAGAAGAATGGTGAGATCAGGATCTATGTTGATTTTTGTATCCTGAACCAAGCAAGTTTAAAAGATAACTATGCCTTTCCTATGATAGAGCATGTTCTTCAAGCTGTATCAGGATCTAAAGTTATGTCTATGCTAGATGGCTATTCTAGGTACAACCAAATCAGTGTAGCAAAAAATGACCAACACAAAATGGGGTTTATCACCCTGTGGGGATCTTATGCATATAGTTGAATGCCATTTGGGTTGATCAATGCGAGTGTGACCTTCCAGAGGGCAATGAATTCTTCTTTCGAAGATCTCCAGAACAAAATTATAGTGGTGTATTTAGATGATCTTACCATCTTTTCAAAGAGGAGAGGTCAACACCTAAAAGATCTCAAGACAGTGCTTTTAAGATGTAGAAGCCATGACATTTCTTTGAACCCCAAGAAATCAATATTCTTTGTGGAGGAAGGAAAATTACTGGGTCATATTGTCTCAAAGGATGGTGTCTGAATTGACCCCGAAAGGGTTAAGGTGATTCAACAGCTCAGCCTACCTTTGAGCAGAACTAGATTGAAGTCTTTTTTTGGCCAAGTGAATTTCCTATGTGCGTTCATTCTAGAATTCTCAGAAATTACTAGATGCATGGTTGACATGAAGAGTGAGAAAGCTCCTTTTAAGTGGAACGAAAATGGATACAAAGCTTTCAGTGATATTAAGGATGTGATATCTCAAGAACTTGTGCTAAAAAGTCCCAATTTCAAAAAGGACTTTATCATCTATTGTTATGCCTCTGAGCATACTTTTTCAGGTATATTAACACAAAAAGATGAGAAAGGATAGGAAGCACCCATAGCCTTTATGAGCACACCTCTGAAAAGACATGAGCTCAAATACTCCCAGATGGAAAAACATGCCTTCACCATAGTCAAAGTAGTAAAATAGTTCAGGTACTATATACTGCATTCCCATTGTACCATTTTCATCCCTGAGACTATAGTGAAAAGTATTTTGACTCAGAAGGAGATTGGTATGAATAATAGAGCAATTTGGATAGAAAAAATTCAAGAGTATGATTTGATGATCAAACCAACCAATTTGGTAAGGGGGAAATGCCTGTGCAAGCTAATAGCAGAGGATGGTAAGCCATCTAAGAAAATTGATGAAGTACCCATGGCATTGCTAGTCAGTCTAACTGATCCCTAGTTTTCAGACATGGCTTATTTCCTTACTTATGGAGAGTGTCTTGATCATTTAAATCCCAAAGAGAGGCATAACTTAAAATTGAAAGCAAGCAAATATGTGATATCTCAGGGGACATTATATAAAAGAGGTGAGCACCCAAAGGGTCTCATGGGAAATTCAAGTCTTTATGGAAGGGCCCATTTATTATTTCTAAAGCTCTTGGCTCAAATGCTTTCCAGCTGTCCTACCCAGATGGTGTGAATCTTCCTTTTACTTATAATGGGCAGGACCTCAAGTTATGCAAGCTCTAATGATTTACTCATTCAATTCCCATGTACATATTAGGTAGTGTTTCATGTTTTCCTTTTTGTTGTGTCGTAGTGTTATGTTTTTCTTTCCCTTTAGGTAGTCTTTTCTGGGAAACCAGTTATTCAGAGTTCTCTGCACATTGAGCAATATGCAGTCCCCAGCTAGAGCTGATGTTAGAGATAGTTAGAGTCACCATTTTTTGAAGTGTCTAAGAACCTTGCTAGTTCATTATTTTGAAGCTCATTCAGTGCGTTCCCTTGAGAGTTTTTCCTTGCAGTAATCCTTCAAGCGTCTATGCCCTTCAAAGTTGTCAAGAAATAGCCTTCAAGTTTGTCAAGTTCAAATTTGGCCTTCCTTGGATGAACCTTTTTCAAGACTCATGCATCACCTGAACCACTTCGAACCACTTTGAACTCCAGTTCAAAGTAGTTCGAAGAAGTTCAATGAATGTTTTCTTTTCTAATGACCATTTTCTATAGGTGGGTCCCAGCCTACATCATCTTTTGGTGATGAACCACTTTGAACTCCGGTTCAAAGTAGTTCGAAGAGGTTCAAAGATAGATTGTGAGCAGAGTCATAAGTGAAAGGATAGTTGATGGGACACATGACATAAGCTGACAGTGAAATGATGGTTAAGTTTTTAAGAGGGGCAGTTTTGATTTGACGGGGTCCACGAAGCAAATCTTGAATAAAGTTTTGGGTGGCGATTAATAAAATTGTTAGCATGAGAAAGAGATATCATTTGGCAGATAGTTAATAATGATATTAAAGATGGCATATTTCAAGGATGTCCTATTGTTGAGTCATTACTACTCACATCATTTGAAATTAATGTCCCCGACTAATGCTCATTAAAGTTGACTTTTCAGGGCATTAATCTTTCAAAATATAAATAGCTCTGTAAGTTTTTCTTTCATGTTATTTTTCTACGGAGTCTCGGTTGTGGGCGAAGAATTGTTCTGAGTCTGCATAAAACAAGTAGCTCATAAATCTTTTTCTCATTTCCTGTTGCTGTTTAATATATTGATTCAAGAGGGGGGGGGCATTTTTTTGTTTTTATTCTTGAGAGAGAGATGAGGTCCAATATGCATTCCTTCAGGAATGTCAAGAATATGCAATGTCGAGCCCCTATTGTCTCAGACATAGACCTATTAGGGATATCAGTAGAAAAAATGGAAATCGACCTCACAAACCATGTAGTGGAAGATCATAGTGTAGAGTTCCTGTCGAGTGGATTATTAGAAGCTATGACTTTTCTGCCGTTAGTTGTATGCCTAGAATTGGTTCAACAATGTATTAACAGATATGATGTTAAATCCAAGTGCATTATGAATGTAGAAGGCCAAAACCTTGTGCCAGTCAATAGGGAGACTATTATGGCTATTTTTAAAATCCCAGAGGAATCTCTTGTTAGTTTTACTTCCACTCAATCTCTAGCTCAGTACAAAGAAAAACATAGATAAAAACTGGAGTCATGTGGCCAAGAAGTGGACTCAAACCAATTACAAAGGTGGGTCTCAGTTACCTAAAATTATCACTAAAGATCACATGAAACCACTTATTCATGATGTGATAGTGTTGCTTCACCGGATTAAAGGTTCAAAATAGGTTCTTCTCTATGAGGAGTGGATGTTTCATTTTATAGAGATAGTCCTGGAAGGGGGGCAACATATTGATTGGGCGGAGATTATTGCTAGTTCCCTGAGGGACCAACTTAAACAAGCTCAGGCCAGTAAGAAGGATTTCTTTATGTCTTCCTATTTGATATACTGTCTGGCATGCACACAAGATTTGTCTATCATTCAACAGGGTCCTTGGAATGAAGATCTTTTAATTTATGAGTACTGTCCATTATTAAGAAAAGATAAAATTTTGGAAAATTACAGGAAGGTTCATGATGTTTTCCTGGGTAGATTGTGTCAAAAATTGGCAGGAGTCCCCAACCAAAGAGTTTCATTGGAGGCACAGAAACTGATTCAAGCCTATAGAACTCTATATATTCAGTTCCCATGTTTCACCTACATCCGGGTCAGAGGCTTTAATGATGAACCTCTCATGCTCCCAAGGTTAGCTTTCGACTATTTTATTTTGGCAGAAGTCTACAGGCAATTGTTCGTGGTTATTAAAAATACCCTGCTAGAAGGAAAGTGGCCTTCTATGTTCCTAGTTAAAATTGGCAACTTGTCCTGTAACAATATGATGGACGCTTCGGTGATAGGAAGCAACTTGTTGAGTTTTCATTTGCAATTTTATGAGTTAAGAAGGGGTTTTGACAATAAGGGCTTCGCTAGACAAGTTCTAAGCCTAAGTAATTATCCTTCACCCAGTTCGCACCTTGAGGACCTATGGGAAGATCTTGGTGACAAGGAGGCAATCTAGAAATGAGATCACTCCAGACTTGTAATTCCATAGATCAAAATGTTGCAATTAAATTTTGATATTAAGGCTATAGAAGAGGATAGTTCTAAAGCCACGAGTTCAGAGGCTAGCAATGTAGAAGCAAGAAGTCTCTCAGACATAGATTGGAATAGGAAAGAAGAAGATGATATAAAGTTGAGGGCCCAAACTATTTTTGGGGTCACGAAAAATTGGTTAATAGAAAAGAAAAAGAAAGGAGCTAAGAACCCCCCTCTTGAAAAGCATAGTGCGCGATCAGCCTTAAAAAAGGTGAAACATGCACCATCTAATGTATCTCCTATGGTTCCAAATGCAGGTAAAGTTACGTCCCCTAAGAAAAAGGTGGTTTCAATCAGGCATCCTACCGCACCAAGATCAAGGCCTAGAACAAGATCAGAAAGGCATTGTTAGATGGCATCCTTAGGATCGGACTAGTTGGATATCAACATTAATGATGATGACATTTCTTTTCCAATGGATCAATAGGAAAAGGTTCAAGAAATCCTTACCAGTAGCATGGATGTACCTCAGGCTGAGAATACTCCTATAAAAACTCCTAACAATCGAATAGTCACCAGTTCAATTCCTCCCTAGCTAACTGAATCAGTGAATAAGAGAAAGAGTTACAAACCCATTTCACTTCCTGTGAAGGAGATCATCACCAAATATGCTACCCAGACCCCCAAAGCAAAAATAATGAAGAGTGATGCTAGGCTATCTACCAATCCATCTACTAGAAAGGTGACTACAAAAATAGCCACTTTCAGGCCTAAAGAGGGAATTCAAGAACCAAAGGCTGAAGACTTTGAAATCATGAAGATGGAACTTGGTGTTCTAAACAAGGATTCTAGGGATCTCCTATTTAAATTCTTAGCTGATCATATGCTTGGGTAGTCACAAAAAGATGGAAGGGGGAAACATGAGTTGAAATAGTTGGTATCTACCATGGCCGAGTTTCTTTCCTCACTCGTTGATGATGGAGTACTGCCACTGGCCCAGTCTTCATAATATTTTGATTCAAATTCAGTTGAAAGCCAAAGGCTAGTGAAACAAATGCAACAGGGGAGGCTTCTGATGGAGGTCATGAAGTCTTGGATAAACAATGTTATCACTGAAGGGAGTTCTTTCATCTGTGAGTTTATATCTACTTGCCTAGATGGATAAGGATTACTCGATAAGGTTCAAACCCTGATTCCAAGCTAGGAAATGGAGGAAGAGAAATGCGCATCAATCATCATACAAGTTCAATAAATAGAAACCTATGGTGTGACTCGGTTCTTAGCTGAGAATCTGATGAAGCTAGTAGATCCTTGTATGTTGTTCATCCTGAAATAGAACTTCAGATAGGAAAATACAATGTTTAAAGTTGCGATCTCTCAAGCCAAAGCAATAGAGAAAGAGGTGTTGGATATGCATGTGGATGCCCTTAAAGACATCAAGATAGTGAATCCCTTGATTATTTTGCAAATTGACGAAGGTAATAGGAATGTGAATGCCATGGTCAAAGTCTTTACAGACACCATGAATGCTCTCAAAGAAAATGAAGCACCTACAGTTCAGGATTTTACCAGAATTGCAAATGTGGAATCTATGTTGCTGCTGAATAGAGGTAAGTTACCAAATCAGGCAGAGAGGATCAAGGAGTTAACGTGGGAAAAGAATGCGACTCGAGTGAAGCTGACAAGTCTGAAGAATTTGCATTTCTAGCCATCCTAGGAATTGGTGAACATCTTCTGATCCTGGAAGCTCGTACAGACTGCCATGTCAAAAGGCCCTGGAGGGAGTTAGTTGTTTTTAGGACAGCATTTCCCTTTCTTTATGTTTTAAATGACACATGTTATGAAACTCTATTTTTAGTTATGTAACTGATTTTAAATGGTTTTTTCTGGTGTCTGAGAGGTCAGGTTTTTCTAGAGGCTCTCTTGAACCTGAAACTATTAATCCTAGAGCATTGAACAGTGAAAGGGTTAGAAAATATAGATAGAAAAATAGATAGTTTCTTTTTGAAGAAGATAGTTAGCATAGTCCTTTTAAATTCTGAAACAACTGGTGACTAATTTTTTATTAGACTTTGATCTGATCATATATGAATATATAGATGCATGGTATGGTTTAGATCTTTGAATCAAAATTTGGAATGTATTGATTACTTTGAAAGTTGGTAAATTTAAATTTGTGCATGTGTTATTCATATTCAGTTGCTTTCAGTTTCTTTCTAGCTTGTCCTTCTTGAGTTATTTCATAGATTGTTTGTTTTAGAAGTAGTTAGTAGATCTCAGTTTTCTTCATAGTTAATTTAAGCACATGTTGTTTCTTTAAATCACCTCAATACCCAAGAGTATTTGAGTGGTCCTTCTACACTTTCCGGTCAAAGGTGTATGAATTTACTTTTTGTTAACAATTCATTGAATATGCTACAAGGAAGCTGTACCTTAAAAAATCAAAGGGAAGCAATTTTTTATGCTTACCCAACTGTTGATGAATCATTTGTCTTCAAAAGCATGGAGTCTTTATTTATTTTCATTTAAAAATAGGAAGACAAATCTATTTTCCAACAATGTCTAAGCAACAATCTTTTCTATCATTAATGTCCTTGCATAGTCAACAATTGACCTATTCCTCCTTTCAGCAATGCCATTCTTCTGGGGTGTCCTCGGTGCAGAGACCTATCTTTTAATACCATTCTCATTACAAAAATTAGTAAATTTATCAGAGATAAATTCACCTCCTCTATCAGATCTTAAGCATTTCAAATCTTTACCAGTCTCTTTTTCTACTTTTGCTTTATACCACTTGAACATCTTGAATGCCTCAAATTTTTCTTTTAAGAACATGATAGTCATTAACCTAGTATAATCATAAAAAAAAAGAATAAAATATGTCTCCATAATAACTTTGAGTTCTCATAGGACCACATAGGTCGGTATGAACCAACTCAAGTATCTTCTTTTTTGAATAATCTTTGCTTTTGAAACTAGACTTAGTCATCTTACCTTTCTGACATTCATGACACATAACATGATCAGGGTTTGACAAGTTAGACAAACCTCTAACTCTTTTCTTTTTACTAATCTTAATCATGTTATCAAAATTCACATGACATAACCTCTTATGCCACAACCATGCATCTTCATCTTTCATCAATAAACAAGAAGACTAATCATTATCAAGATAAAATAGATTACCTCTGGATTGTGTACCAGTTCCAACAAGTCTTCCTCCATCATCAAATATTTTCACCTTTTTTCTCTCAAAAGCAACTCGGTGGCCTGAATTGTTCAGTTGTGCCACACTTAACAAGTTATAGTTTAATCCTCTTACCCAATAAGCATTTTCACATTTCAATCTATCATTTATCATCAAGGATCATTTACCTCTTACCATACAGGGTGTATCATTACCCATTCTTATAGATCCTCCATTGTATTCTTCAAGATAATCAATTTTTTCTTCATCACCAGTCATGTGATGTGTACAGTCACTATCTATAATCCATGTATAATTTTTATTAACCTTAGAGATAAGTGATGTCTCTACATACCTTTCATCTTCTTTGGAATCATCCTTCATTTCCACAAATACTACCTCCACATCATCATCAAGTGTCGGTATCGATGATATCTTCTTCCTCAGCAATGTAGAAAACCTTCTTGCCTTTGTCATTATTGTCTTGGTTATCTTTGTTGTAGTGTCGGTAGCCTCTATTGTATCTTCTCCCATAGCTTTCTTCAGATCGGTCTTTGGTTCTATCATCATCTTTCTTGTGTGGACATCTAGCAGCAATGTGACCAACTTCTTTATAGTTAAAGCATGCTAAAGGTAACTTGCCTCTATACCTTCCTTTACTTTTAGGTAACCTTTTGGCCATAAGAGCTTCAAGTTCATCAAGCTCATCATCAATATTTCTATCACCATCATCCTTATTATTTCTACTACTAGACTCACCAATCTTCAGAGAAGTCATGAAAGCAGATTCAACATTGGGTGCAACACTATTATCATAATTATTCAGTTCAAATGTTGTAAGCTTTCCAATCAGATTATCAAGAGTGAGTGTGTTGTTAGGTGCTAACCTATTTTCATGAATTGCAGATATTCTAATTGCATAGATAGGCAATAGGGTTCTCAGAATTTTTCTTACCACAGTGTCTTCATCAATAACTCCATCTGATGCTCTAATAGCGTGAACTACCTCTTTTATTTTGTTTGTGTACTGCAGAATGTTTTCACCTTATTTCATCTTCATGTCATTGAATCTCCCTCTTAGGCTTTCAGCTCTTGCTCTCTTGACATTCGCATCAGCACTATAAATTTGAGCTAGTTTATAAATTTGAGTACAGTCCTTGATGTCTTCAAATTCAGTATCTGAACAGGTAGTAGCAATCTCCATCATAGTAACATTATGTTCATGCATGTCCCTTAGTTGATCAAGGGTCAAGGGACCAGTGGGTGGTACAAGGTATCCATTTGTCATCAGATCTAGGGCAGAATTCCCAATCCTGAATATATGCAACTTCATTTGACTTTTCCATATTGTGAAGTTATCCTTGTTTATCTTTGGACTTCCCTCTTAAACATTTTGAGACCTTTGTGCTGAAGTCCTTAAAACTTTGTTCCAAGAAACCATAGCTCTGATACCAATTGTTAGAATAACTAAGAGGGGGGTGAATTAGTTATCTATAGTCACAAATCAAAATGTATAATCCAAAACAATTTACTTAAACTTCTGTAGCTCGGTAACATAAAATACTTATACTGTCTATGCTTTTACCAATTACCATTCAATATCATATAATGATTACCAATCAAATTTAACATGTAATATGTAAAGTATGATAACAAACAATCACCGCAATGAACACATAACACAAAAGATTTAACATGGAAACCCTGTGAAGGGAAAAAACCACCTGGGACCGGTAACCCAAAAATGTTCACTCTTCTGAAGTAAGGTCAATGAAGACCCAACCCTGTTAAAGGTTACAAACAAATTGTTAGGTATGACCTTGTTAAAGGATTTTAGACCAACCATTATCATCCAGCCAACATTCACTATGGGGTTGACAGGATAACAATGCTCATTCTATGAATGATACATATAAGACTTTCAAGTCCACTCTGTTAAGAGATTTCTCTGTTTATAATGGTTAAAATGTAACAGCAGTTGATCTGATTACAATACAACTTCAATTGCAGATGTTCAGATCTATATTATGCTCATTCAAATCCTCTGATCAGTATATCAATTCTATATCAACAATAATTAATGACTTACGGTCGCTCGGTAATAGCTTTCTGATGCTCGGTAAACTCTACAGTTCAGTTCTCCTTACCTAGTTTGATCAGGCATACATGAAGCTTGTTCATGCGATAAATTTTGTTGTCCTTCTTCCGAAATTAGTTTCATAATGAAACCTTAGTCTCTTAAATAGACAAGTAAACCATTTTCTTTTCCTCCACTAGATTATGCCGCTTATTCTCCTTCATCGATTTTTCCACTTAACCCTTCCTCGATAGTTATGCCTGTAACACATTTTGATTTCATCCTTTAGGTCTTCCTTGAATTATGCTAGCCGTTGATCTTCGTAACAAACATTATCTCCATCACTGATTTCGATGTGCTTTACAACTCATCAATCCTTAAGGGCTAAACTAATCATTTAGTTCCTTTTCCTTTCTCAGTTAACAAAGAAATGTGTCGGTGAACACAAACTCAGTTTATACTATGCTCAGTATACACTATGTTGCTCGGTGTATACTGTAATGCTTCATCAACCGACCACACTGCCTTGTGTCTTTCAGTTCTTTTCCTCATCATAGATGAATGAAACATAATCAAGTCAATAACATAAGGTCATAGACTCATCAGCAAGTTACTCAATGTATTCCTTATCCTCATCTGTCATATACATCTTCCTCATGTAGATATTTATGTTCTTCATCTCTTTTACTCCTTTTCTACAGATGTTTAGGTATAGTAACTTACAAAATAAGTGTTGTCAAACTAGTTGACATCAATGACAACATATTACTGATTTAATCATATTACATATCTAATCAGCAACTCGGTGATCTCTAATCATAGATCTTCAATTAGGTTCTAAATCAGTTGTAGTTCATCAAAAAGGAGTAAAAAGGACTTATGAAATCATGTACTGTTGGAGTCTCTGGTATTGTCGGGATCACTCGAATCAGTGAGAGGAGATAGGAATCAACATTTTCTCACTCAAAGGGGTCCACAAACTCACAAAGTGAACCACACAAATGATTTCAAAAATGACCCTTTCGGCTTTATATAGGTTTTGACTTAATTTTCAAAAGTTCTCCGATTGGAGTGAAAATGGCACCTCTAGCTAATTTTGATGTCCTAAATCCATTTTCAGGATGAAAATCAAAATCTGAGATCATTCTGTTTGTCAAAATCATGATTTAAAATTTGGACCCAAGACGGTCAACTACTTGCATAATTGACCTTCATGACAGCAACAAAACCCATATCTCAACCTATTTGATCATCTTACATCAAATTTTTAGAATTTCAACTTGGTCAACCATGGACAACCCATGGTCAAATCAGGTCAAACTTGCTCAATAGGATCTCTAAACAATGCAAAATGTGTCCCTGGACATACACAACCAATTCCAAACTTGATCACATAGCTTCTCATTAATTCACACTGGATTTCTCGCCAGATTTTGATTTTCATCCCAAAGGGGGCATGGTATTACACATCATTAACCATTATCACATCTGTTACTTTTTCAAATCTTCTTCAGCAATCAAGACAACAACCAAGTCTAATTGCCAACTCAATCAAAGTCCTTGTCGCTTGGGGCATATCAGATTCATCAAAATCCATATCAATTTGGTATTCTCGTTATCTTGTAAACTGTATCAACTCTTCGTAACCATCGGTTTAGATTTGTTATTTCCTTGATTCTTCATAACTAAAGGGTTTGGAGTTAGTATCCTTTTGATTCCTTGGGACAAGTAGGTCTGGAGTTGGGATATTTAATTTCCTCATAATCATAGGTTCAGAATCAGGTGTTTTATCACTTCTTCATAATCATGGGTTCAGAGTCATTATTGTTAGCATCATCTTTGATTCTTTGGTCAATCAGGACTTGAATCAACATCTTCAAACATATCAATTGATTTCTATCTCAGAATCAGTTAATCAATAAGGATAAGTTTTTCCATCACATAACTGAGTCTCGGTCTCAACAAATAGATTTATCTTTGAATCACTATGGTTCGTACAGTAATTTAAAGAGGGGAAAAAGTAATACCCCAAAAATGGGCTTCAATATCATTAACCCCCTATATCAACAAATTGATCGAAATCGACCCTAAAGTCCTAATCCAAGGCACATCTACACATCAAGCTATCAAAACTCTAATCAATTTTATCACAAATCTACATCGGGGAATATTCTTAAATATTCCTAATTCATCTGAATTATCTCTAATTAAATATTATTTGGCGATAAATGAT
Source organism: Chamaecyparis obtusa (assembly GCA_027943335.1). Taxonomy (NCBI): domain Eukaryota; kingdom Viridiplantae; phylum Streptophyta; class Pinopsida; order Cupressales; family Cupressaceae; genus Chamaecyparis; species Chamaecyparis obtusa. Next base: position 706,498 of record BSBK01000667.1, read on the forward strand.
ATTATGTTATTTATCCTAAGTGCAATTAATTGAATATATTAAATATTTAATTAATTAAACTTCATTTAGCCACTTAACCACTTTAATTAGATTTAATTAGATTATTCTTAATTAATATTGTTTATTTGACAATTAATAAAACATTCTAAGGTAATTGATTGAATATTTATTTAATTGATTAATTTAAATTTTCAATTGATAATATGATTTTGAATAAAATTTGATTTAATAATTGATTAACCCACAAATCAGTTATTTAATTAATCAAATGGGTTGAGATTATTACACATGGAAATTAGATAAATAAATCAATATTAAGTATTTATCTACACACAAATCAGAAGGTTCAGTTAACTCAAATTCAACTATCTGACTCATTATGTTAATTTTCTAACTCAACACTTGATTGTGAGTCATAAAGTTGATTTGCATGATTATCAAAAGTTAACTATTTCTAATTCCATGATTACTTGCCAATCAATTCAAGTCAATCAAAGAGTAATTTGTGGTTTTTCCCATGAGTCATCAAATCCAGGTTTTCTATATAAATGACCCTTGGTTCTTGACAAAGTATGTGTGCAATCTTGAGAATAACAGTGTTATACTGTTAGGTTCTTGATTGATTGTGCCTCCATTGAGATCATTTCTATTTACATGTTCTTAGTTTTTCATTCTTAGTTTGATTTCATTTCATTGTCATCATAGCTTTAGATCATTTCATCTAGCTTAATCGTTATTATTGCATTGAAAACTACAAAAACATAGCTTATCTTTTGCATTCATTTCAATCATCTAACATTAAAATCCTTCGTATAGATGTCGCATTGTCACTGGTCTGGGTCATAATTTGAGAATACTATACTCATGTCCCTTGGAAGGCAGTAGATCATCTAGTTTATGATAGATTCTTTGTTTGTTTGTTTATTTATCATTTATTTGCAATGTTTTACTAAAGTGTTGTGTCTTCTTAGCAGGTACAATTTTAACACACACAGTGGCATGAACATCTATTGCTGGAATGATATGATGAATTTTCAAGGTGATAAATACAGGAGATGAGATGAACATTTGTTATGGAGAAAATATTTCACAAAATGTGAAATTTTATTATGGAAACTCTGATGGAAATCAAAGAGTAGTGACAATCTGGGTAGAAGACCCATATTCTTCTACTGCAAGACTGTCAGATCCGCCTTGTGGGGTGAACTACTACAGGAACTCTTCTCAACTCTATGGATTTTGGTAGAGCTTGAGTCAGTGACCGATGAGTAGAAGTGTGAATTGAACCAGATCAATAGTTGATAGTTGTATGGCTCCATTAGTAAAAACAAAAACAATCTCATACAGACCTAACTAGTGTATTTGAAACGTGCCTAGAATGTGTTGATAATGAGAATCATATAATAAGGCCCAATCACCAACAGAGAATTATTTATCCTTAATGAACTTGTCATGCCATTTCTTCCACTAGTGCTGAATAATCTCTACGTTGTGTAAAATGAATTTTCTGGTTTCATCCAAGTTGTTAAGTTGGAGGAGCCATTCTTGTTAAGCCCTGGTGAGATCTATATCCAACTCAAGTGTTGTCCTAAGTGTCTTGTGGTGAAACTCGACAGGCATGACAACAAATTTTCCATAAACTAACTCAAATGGTGTGAAACTAGTTGTAGTTTTCCATCCAATCCTATAGGCCCAAATGGCTTCAGGAAGTTGAGTGGCCCAATCCTTTTTGTGTAAAACAACTATTTTGTTCATAATGGCTTCTATTTCTCTATTTGTGATTTTGGCTTGACCATTAGCCTGTGGATGATATGGTGAAGATTTCCCATGTCAAATTGTATATTCATTCATTAAGGCTGTTATGAGATTTGATGTGAACTGATCACCTTGGTCAGTGACTAGTTCTCTAGGTACACCAAACCTAGTGAATATGGATTCATACAAAAATTCAGCCACTTTGTTATCCCTAGCATGCTTCATTGCTTTGGCATCTACCCATTTGGTTTCATAATCAGTACAAACTAAGCTATAGGATTTACCATGAGAGGAAGGTTCTATAGGACCCACAAAATCAATACCCTAGTTGTCAAACAGTGTTACCACTACTTGTGGCTATAGGGGGATTTCATCCAATTTGGTTGGGTAGCCCATTCTTTGACATCAGTCACAATGTCTGGTATATTTAGCATCATCTTTGGGTAGGGTAGGCTAGTAATAACTAGTGGTGAGAATTTTGAATGTTGTACACTTTGCTACAAAGTTCCCTCCACATGGTTCATCATGACATGCATGAATGATGTCATATGTCTCATCTTCACGTACACATCTTCTTGTGACTTGATCCAAACCTGTACAGAATGTAAATCCTAAAATCCATGAAAAGTTAAAACTTTTCTCAACTAAGATTATGCCCTCCTTAGGAGAGAAGTGTGGAGGTTTACTTCCTATAGAAAGGTAGTTTTCTATATCTGCATACCATGGATTATGAGTGATAATAAGGAACAAATGTTCATCAAGAAAGCTATCATCTATAGTTTTAGGATCATCAGGAATATGCAATCTGGAGAGAAAATTGGCTACCACATTAGCTTTTCCCAATTTATCAATGACTTTGATATCAAATTCTTGCATGAGGAGTAACCATTTGGCTAACCTGCATGAGATAGAAAGTTTTTTCATCAGGTATTTGATTGCTAAGTGATCTGTATGTACAAATACTTCATAACCAATAATGTAGTGTCTAAATTTATTGAGTGCATATATAACTTCTAATAATTCCTTTTCAGTGGCAATGTAATTTAGCTCAGCACCATGTAGATTCTTGTTGATGTAATATATAGCATGATCGACTATTCCTTCCTTCTACCCAAGCACTGCTCCTATAGAATAGTCTGAAGCATCTGTATGGATATGAAATGGTAAATTCCAATTAGATCCTCTCAAGATAGGTGTTTTAGTCAAGACATCCTTCAACTATTGGAATGATTGTTCACAGTCCTCGGTCCATTCAAAGTCTGATTCTTTCTTTAAGAGATTGTACAATGGAGTTGCAATTTGACTAAAATCTTTGATGAATCTCCTATAGTAACTAGCATGGCCTAGAAAAATTCAAACATCCTTCTACTTTGTTGGTTTGGGAAGTGTGTTAATGACTTCTATTTTGGTTGGATCAACCTGAATGTCAAATGATGAAAGGTAGTTCCCTAAAAAAACTCCTTCTTCCATCATCATGTTATCTCTATTTGAGCATTAGATGTTGTCATTATAATCAAATTTGATCAGTTGGTAAATGATGGAATAACAAGCTATAATATTCTAGTCAGTTGAACAAACAAGCCTTCATACCGAACATTCATAAGGGAGAACCGAGAGATAAAAGGAAATGGGTTTAACCAAGCACCGAGTGTTAGTAAACACTGAGCACTAGTGTATTCACCGAACAGAAAAGGTTATGTTTATCGAGCTATTTAGGAAATGACATAGTAATCAGTAATAACACATTTATCTATGCAAACGGTTACACAGATCGATAAAATGTTTTACCAAGATTGAGGATTATTTATTGTGGATGTAATCATTAAATGATGTGATGATTCATATGTAATATTTAGATCTAGGTTAATTGTGTACACCGTAGATCTTAGGTTTTCTAAAATATTGTAAACCTAATTAGGTCATGGCAATCATAGCAGTTTGCTATATATTTGTAATTGATGTCATTTTAACAAGGATCGATCAAACATCACGAAGGAGATCATGAAGCAGTAATCGCCTTCAAGACATTAGAATTCAGACAAGGTTTACATGATAGAGAAGTTATCAGAAACAGAGATTCAATTCAGTTTATTCATAAATATTCAAGGCTACCGAGCAGAACAAAGAATAGTTTACTACACATAAAGGTGATATTCATTCAGTATATCATAGATCTGATTCAAACAAAGTATAGTTGTCATTTACAGATACTTTATGTTATCTTCTAATCATTATAATAGAGTTTTAAATATCTTAACAGAGTAGACTTAACAGTTTGATTGCAAATCTCTTAACTAAGTGTACATTTAAGAAGTGTTGCTAAAATCCTTTCACAAGGTAGATCTAATCGATCTTATTGTTACTCCTAATAGGGTAAGATCACCAGAAGTGATCAAACTTGTAGCTTTAACTGGCATAGTTTATTATCTACAGTAGTGAAGAATTTGTGGGTGTCATCCCCATTGCAGTTTTTACCTTCTAACAAGGGTTTCTGCGTAACCAAAATATTTTTTTTGTGTTATATTTTATGATTGGTTTATTTTTTGATGTCGTGCACTTTACATTTACAAAGTTATTTGAATGAATGTCGTAAACAATGAATTCAATTGGATAGTTAGTCACTACTATCACAGATTGAATATTCAGTTAAAATTTTTTAGGGTACTGATTCACCCCTCCCCTCTTTCTATCCCAACAATTGGTATTCGAGCTAGATCTCTTATTTGGAAGTTTAACCACTGAAGAGGAAAGATCTAAAGATCGAAAGATACAAGTTGGATAAGACAATTGAGAATCAAAAGATTCAGATGTGAATCTTCATTGAGAAATACAAGCAAGCAAAGGATGAGTTGAAAAAATTACTGGTTCAGAGAAAAGATATGGCTATTAGACAGTGTGAAATTGATTACCATGAAGAAGACATTGATGATCCATTTGAGATTTTTGGATCTAGTTCAGGAAGTATATCTGACATATCTGAAAATGCAAATTTTGATTTATCTGATAAAAATCTTCATTTGACTGAACAAGTGAAATCCCTGCAGATCGGTCAAGAAGCACAAATGGTAAGAATGATTAATGTGATGAATAATGCTAGAAAAGATAAACAAGAGAGAAATTTGTTTTTTTAAGATAGAAGACAGATGACTGAACAATTACAAGTGAAGGAATCTGAGATACTGAGACTTATCAAGCATCACTTTGAAATATCCAATCAAATGGTTGTTGTAAGCTAGGAGATCAACTGAGTAAATAATGAGTTAACAAGGAAACTTGAAGACATTGGTGAACTCAGAGAAGAAAATGAAAAATTGAGAAATGAAGTGAAAATGTAGCAACAACATAATGAGATGATGAAAAAGGTTGAAGATAGTTCCAAGAAAATTGATGATTTTATGATTAGTCAAAGAGGACTTGGAAGCACTACTGGATTAGGCTATACCGAGAAAGGAGAATCATCTAAGAAAGATGAACATATGAATAACTACAAGATTCAAATACCTAAGACACTGACATGCTATCACTATGGTAAACTGGGCCACACTTCAAATGTTTGTAGGAGTAAAGCACAAGGTAAACCTAAAACCACTCCTAAATTCAATGGTCATTGTTATAATTGTGACAAGTATGGACATCAAGCATATGAATGTAGATCTAAATTGAATAGGACTCCTAACAAACCCTACATGGAGAAACACTGTCACACTTGCAACATGCATGGACATACCTCACAAGAATGCAAAATAAAGATGAAGCAAGTCTGGACACCGAAAGAATAGAGCAAGACCTATCAACCGAGAATACAAGGTAATGCATATACTTGGGATTATAACACATGGGTTAACTGCACAACATGTGGAAGATATGGACATATTGTAGCTAATTGCATGAGGAATAATTGGAGAGGCATATCTCATATCTAGACAACTACTGGTATGACATGCTTACATTGTCACAAAGTCAGTCACCTAAGTAAAGATTGCAGAGACTGAGCACCAGAAACACAAATTTTTGAAAATGGAAATACAATTGAAGATATCATGAGGATAAGAAACACTATGTAGAGAAAAGCATCAAATGATAAAGCTAAGTCAAGTAATGCAGTCGGTGAAACCTTGTCCATTGGATTGGGTGACATCGCCACCTCCACCTAAGCTGAAAAAGGTATGTATGGAATAGATAATTCAAATTGGTTATATCTATCATACAGTTCCTTATATTATATGTTCACATACCAAATCTACATGAATTAAGATGCATTATGGTTTTACAAGTTTTAAACTTTAAGTGTTTATAGTCGGTATATGTTAGACTAAGTGAGAAGTTGCCATTCGTTATCTACTATGCAAGGTTAACCGAGTGTCAGTATTACCCGAGTGGAAATTTACATGTTAACCGAGCTTATGTTATTTTGCGGTATACACCAAGTTTGACAGTTTTCGTCAAGCTGTGATTAGATCGAGCATTTATTGCAAAAAAGTTTGAGTGGGAATTTGAAAAAGCTATAAATACGTGGTGACCTTAGTTCATTTTTCATAATGCAATGACGAAGAGAAAAGAGTTTATAGAGTGATTTTGAGAAAATAATTTTTAGAGCATTTGAGCACAGATTTGAAGTACTCCAAGTGATCTCATCGTTATTCCAAGAAAGTACTATCATTGCTGAGTTGTTCATTTGTTACTTACCAAAAACCTAAATGAGAAACTATGGAGTTTGCATCAAATGCAAGCAAGTCCAAGTATGCAGAGGAGGAAATAAATCTAATTATATCTTCTACCTGTGATGAGCCTAAATACAAACTTCATCCTGAAGTGGCATCACAAATTGAAAATTTGGGAGCTTTTTCGAGCATACCACCTAGGGTTTTGCTAGTAGAAGACATCCATTCTTATATTCACTGGAAGATAGGGGAAATCATAGATTTTGAGATGTTTGCTACATATCAAAAGTTGTGTGGTGAAAATGAAAAGTTGAAAACTGAACACGAGCACCTGAAAGTTAAAGGTTTGGTTAATGCCCTAAATTTCTAAAATGAGTGGATAAGAATAGTTATGAGTCGGTATCATGATGGAAAATTATGGTTGGATGAGCCCATAAAGATCACAAAGCACACCATAAAAGTGGTAACCGGATACCGAACTACTGACAAGGTCAAGGCACTAAGGAGTGCTCTGAGGACTGAGTTAGAGAAGAACACTAGAGCTGAATGGGATGACAAAGAAATGAAATTAAGTACAATCACTGATCTCAAGACAAGATTTGGAGCATATGTCATCAGTTATAAGATAATCCAATCGAGAAGACCAAACAGTGTACTGTGTGGTGCAGTTGACATTGCATATAAGATGGTCAAGAAGGGATTCCAATTGGACCTTGCCGAGCTGCTACTGAAGAAAGTAGAAGAAAACATCAAGAATATTCGATCGGCTAAGTTTGACACTTGTAATTTTGGATCTTTACTACTTTTCATATTCTTTTATGTGCAAATTTTTTTCCCTTCGGTCGGTAATGTAGATTGGTCAACCGACAAGCTAGTTACACTCCAGATCATAGATTTGATTAACAGTTTGGGAGATAATTTTGTTAGTATAGTAGATAGTTACTTTGAAAAATTTAAGGAGAGAATTGTACACACTAAATAGTGCACTTCTCTAAGTCATTACTTCCAAGGGAATCCGTGAATGGGAAACCTTGAGAAAGTGACCTAGAGCTCCCTAGGCATGGAGTCACAAGGATGTTGATGGTGCTCTCAACTAGAGCTATTGAAGCATGCAACCTTGCTAGTAAACCACACAATGAGAGATTCAAAGAGATTGTTGGTACTCAAAAATATAGCATGATTTTTTGAGCACCTTGTTAAAAAAATTTACTTTTTGACCCCATTAGGTGCTTTGATGCCTATTTTTCCAGGTGCATTTCTAAAGTTTTCCATGCATGTCAGGTGTTCATTACCCTTTTTTTATCATTAGAAGATATCTCAGATCATCACATTCAAGTTTCAAGTTGTTTCATGATGTCTTGTTTTGAGCACTTGTCCAAAATCTGCAGTCGTCCCTAAGTGTCAAATCACTATTATAGGCCTAGTTTACCTTTGAATATCTTGTACTTTATTGAGTTTCATGGCTTTTCTCTTTGGGGATGTTTAAAATGTATACCAGAGAGCTTATGTTTCAAAGCTCAAGCCATTTTGAATCCATCTGATAAGTTTTTGGATCCCCCAAAGTTGGTCTTCAAGAAATATCTTGTTTATTTGTTCTGTCCACTTTAGCCGAAGGCCCTGTTCAGTTGATTGTATCTTTCTCCCAGAGATTGATCATAATGTGCTGATTGTTGCATCATGTTGTAGACATGAGAATGAGTCATCATGCCAATTTTTAGCTCCCCATGTGCCCGTTTGGTCACTTTGTCAGAGCCATTCCATTTGCAGATTGTCAATATTCTCTGGGTGTGCATTGTTCAGATTTATAGTCACATTTTTTATCATAACTCAAAAAATACAAACTAGGTCAGGCTGAATTTTAGATATGTTTGAGATGACCATGTGTGCATTGTACAAAAATGTTTTTAGAAAAACCCAGTTTGAAAATCAAAAGTTATGGTCTTCTGAGTACTGGCAGCAATAAAAAATCAGCAATGCTTTATAATGTTTTATCCCACATTGCTCCCAAATTCAAAATTTAAAGTGTTTCTATAAAACTCTCCAAATATATGAAGTAAATCAAAGTGCTGGAAGCTATGCTTGTCCAGGCTTGTGTAGCTACCTTGGTTTCCATGCCAGTGGGCCCAAAAAAATTTTTGCAGAAAAGGGGACACTTGTCAAGAGGTCTCTAAGTCTCACAAAGGAAAAGCTCATTCTGAGATTTGGAGACTAGTCTCCAAATCTCCAAGTCTCCAGATCTCCAAATAATTATTCAGAGATTTGGAGACTAGTCTCCAAGTCTCCAGATCTCCAAATAATTATTCAGAGATTTGGAGACTAGTCTCCAAATCTCCAAGTCTCTAGATCTCCAGATAATTATTCAGAGATTTGGAGACTTAGTCTCCAAATCTCTAGATAATTATTCAAAGATCTAGAGACTAAAGGAAATCTCCAAATCTCATAAAGAAACATGAAGAGAGGAAATCATTATGAGATTTGGAGACTACTCTCCAAATCTCCAAATGACTATTCAAAGATTTAGAGACTAAAGGGATTTCTCCAAGTCTCTAAATGAAACCATGGTTAAGGAAATGCTTTTGAGACTTAGAGATTCATGTAGTCTCCAGATCTCTAGATGGACTGAGGTTAAAGGTGAGTTTGTTTGAGCAGCGAATGAGAAGATGACAAGTGGCAAGTTCTGGTGGCATGTGCAGATTTTAAAGGTTTTAAAGATTTAAAAAGTTATAAAGTTCAAACTTTGGAGAAATTTTGAAATATTTCAATGACAGAGTTGTTCACGGAAAAATGCTTGGGAGATTCATTTTTTATCCAAATATTGCAGTATAATATGTTTTCAAAAATGCCAGAAGATGATAGATGCAATGATGGCATTTAGAACCAGATCAAATCAAGCTGCTGAGAGTAGTAAAAGATTTTAATCCGCGACCAGATTTTGGGAAGATTTTTCTTCTTCCAAAATTGATTGATTTTGCAAATCCAATAGAGAAATAAATCAGAATTGCATGGTGATATGAAAAGAGGGTACAGAGGATTAAATTTCAAGGAGGAACAAAGGACAAATTAATCAGATTTCCAGTAGATGAGCAGATTTTATGGAAAAAATGACAAATTTATCAGATTTTGAAGATGCATGAGAAGATCATATTTTCACAGAAGCAAGAAGAGTAGATGAGATTAGATTGCAGAATGGATAGGAGTTGGTCAAGTACAGATTTTAGGGTTTCTTCTTCTTCTTTTTATTCTCTTCTCTTCTCAGTTGTAAGGGTTCTTGGTTCCTATTCTTTTTTGGTTCCAGTTCCTGTGACTACTCGGTTGTGAGCATGTCTCTAAAGGATGAATATTGAGTATCTTTCCTGTAGAGCAGATTTTTCTTTCCTATGTCTAGGTCCCTGAACTTTAAAATTCTATATGTATTGAAATAGGATTATGGTCAAAGAAATACATTGCAGTTTCTCTCAGATTCTATTGTTGTCTTCTCATTTTTATGTTATACTCTTGTATGTTTTTATTTGTCAGGCATGTAAAACATACCAGTTGCAAGGCAACTTGTCTGATTATTTATAAGTTTCTTTCAAGGAAAGAATTAAATTTTCATGAATAGTCTCAGAGAGTGAACATGATTATCAGGATTTTGATGATAATAGTATAGGAGTGATAGAATGGTTTGTAAGGCACTCTATTCAAACTACAAGTAATTTGCAAGGCATTTCATTGTATTTTTTTTGATCTCTTCTTGAGGATTTACATACAGTAACTATTTGCCCAATGGAATAGGCACTGGCTAGATGTCTGTTGAGTAGTTATGTTTCTATCTTCAAACACTAAATAATCATTACCATTTCATTTCAGTTTTTAAGTTTATGCACATTGTGAAAGGATTGCATCCAGGTGATCCAGTTCACATTTGGTGATTCCTTAAAGAAAGAATCAAAGGTTAACCTTCCTCGAGTTGTACTCATAAAAAGAAGAAGAATTCATATCCTTATCCCATTGTCTATGCTGTTACATTTGTAGTTTCTTTTGTAATACTTTGTATTAGGAGATTCTCAGTTGTCTACAGAGTGATCTTTTGTTGAAGTGATCTAAAGCCTAAATAGCATGACAGTGAAGACCAAATCCACTAAATAAAAGCTTACTTGAAATATAGTAACCTATTCATAGGCAATACCCATCTGAGTCCTGTGGAGCTTGAAGCAGAAGGAGGATCTTATCCAATCCTCATTAATTAGGCTTTTCTTGCAAACTTGGAGCCCCTTTTAACTGAGAATCAAGCCCATAATTTGCCAAGTTTGATCCTACAAGAAAAATCCCTAATAGAGACAAGGGAAAGAATACCAATATCCTCAAGAATCAACAATGGAAATGCAATGCAACTATGCTAAGAATGAAGATGCAAGCTAAGCTATGGAAATGAAAGTATTACAAACCCTTGCTAATTAAGCTATGTGAGATAATCTAGAGCATAAAGGAAACTAAGCTATATGCCATGAAAGCTTAAGCTAAGAATGCAAGAATGATCTCCAAAGCTCCAAAGTCTCCAAAAAATCATGCAGCATAAGATTAGTATTCAAAGTTGGGATCTAAGAATGAGAAAAGAGCTCTCTTTTTATAAGAAATTGAAAAGGAATGGACCATGGAGATTGTTGGTGTAATTAAGTATTTACTCATTACACTTTACTTAAGTTTACTTAGGATAATGCATTTGCATAATTACTTGTCTTTGAGACACCTAGGAGTTTGCATTTTATTTTAGCACATGGTTAGGAGAATCTCCACTTTAGGTGGTCATAGTTCTCTTCTCATACCTCTTTGTGTGTGAGATCCACCTTTAGTGATCTTATCACATTATCATCCTCTCATTGTTGCACATGTTGCACATACTTTCATGTACAATGGAGGATGATGCACCTTTGGTGGACATGTGATTCCACCATGTCTAGTTGTGATCTTATCAATTGCATATCTTTTAGATATCATTGCATTTCCTATATATTTAGGCACTCCTACATTGTATAATCAATCATTCAATCTATTCATTATTTGATCAGTTGATCATATCATATTTTGTCTCTCTTGTGCTATCTCTTGAGCTTCTAGATCTTGGTTTCTACTCTTTGCCTTAGGAAAATTCTTACAGAGATTAAGAGGCAAAAGATTTAATCAAGGGTGGAGCTTGAAAGAGGAGCAATCCATGTGCACAAATATCCTCCAATGAGAAAATAAGAGTTGACTTTTGTGTCCATATGAGACAAAAAGACCTTTTCTTCTTTTATAAAATAAGAATAACGCTTTATTTGTGCAACTTAGGATAAGATGAAAAAGGGGGGTTTTTTATTTAATAAAAGGGGGGGAATTCCTTTTAAATAAATAAAGACTTTAGGATAAAATGGTTAGCCCATAGAAAATAATTGAATAAATGATAAAACCAAGATTTGATCAAGGAAATTGATATAATTGAAAAATGTTGTTTTTTTTAAATACTAATTCAGGGATTCGATAAATTGTTGAATGGGGGCCCAAAGTCTAGGTGACCATTTTAGGGTGCATACATTTTCCCCTCTTTGACTAATGTGAGATCTATTTGGGATCACATGCAGTCAAAGAATGGAATTGAAATGTGAGATTGATTTGGGATCACAAAGCAACCCAAATATGTGTTCGACAGATGGGAACACATCAGGACAAGCATAAGCATAAGCTGACAAAGATAAACTAAAAGACAAGACCAACACCTATATAGCTAGGTGATAATCAAGTCTCAAATAAGAGATAAGAATCTCAAGCAAGGTTGATTGATAAGCTGAATCAAGGATTGAAGCTGATAGGTACTGCCCCCTCGGTATCGAAATTGAAATCAGGTAGAGGAGAAACAATAAATTGATCAAATTGATCAAATCACTAGAAATCACAATCGAAGATGAAAGATGACAGAATAACCATCAAGTAGTGAAGATATGCCCCAGTTAAGACCTCAGAGAGAGATGAATTGAATGAAAATGAATGAAAGACTAGAGGGTTGAAAGAGATGGGGATGAAGAAATGAAGATGCCCCAACAAAGATTGAAGGATCAGGCCTCAAATGGTCAGCCAACTACATAGAAGAAGGGGAAATGTGATTTTGATGATCAAGGTGAACTCAGATTTCAGTTTCGATCCCAAAATGAATAGAAAATGATGTGATATGAAAGACATGATCGGGAGGAAGTGAAAGGTGAGCAAAGTTTGACTAACAAGTCCATGAAAGATGAAAGGAGAGCTCTCTCCATATGCAAGATGCAAAACTAAACTAACATGAACCTATGAATGCAAGATACTATGAAAAGTGGTTTACTTGCAAGGTTACAAAGCTTTTAGACTCTAATATTCATCATCGAGCATTATTGGTAGCATCGCAAGATCATACAATACACACTAGTATGACTATGTGAATCTGAATATGATCTATATCAGATAGATATGTGGGAATCTCACCTAGGAATCAAAGACATATAAGTCAAGATGACTAGTGTAGTGAGATTTCCTAAGTTTAATATGGCAAGATTATACTCACATCGAGACACAAGGAAAGTCAAGATGGCTATAAGTATGCACTTACGAAAATAGTCAAGGATAATACCTTGTAGCCCCTAATGTCAAGTGGAACAAGCATAAATGCTAATGACAGTTAGGACCAACAAAATATACCCACAAGTAGAAAAAGAAATAAAACATGTCCTCATACCCCCAATCTTCTAGCTCAGCATCATCGAAAACTATTAGGGAGAGAACACTCATCAAAGAAATCATCATAGACAACACACAAAGAAATAAAGTCAAACAAGTCTCAGCAAGTCAAGTGTTTAAGTGCATGTATGTAGGTCATAGAGTTAAACTTTAAGTATCACATCTGTCAGTGAGAAAATATCATATCATGCTAAACTGTGGGTAAGACATCTGATAAGTGTTGAGAAACACTTGACGCTAGGGTAGTGTTGAAAAACACAGTTTGGGGTGGTGTTGAAAAACACCATTTGCAAGATTTCTTAAAGACCAACGCATCCTAGAGACCAAAGCTAACACATTTATGCCCCCTAGACAAAGACAAAGACTAATTCCAAACCAAGGCAACAAAGTTAAGGCATGATAGAGAAAGGCTAAGTGTCAAGGATGCGTGCTAAGAAACAGGGGTGCAAAGGCCTTAAGTAGCACCCATTTCTAGGTTTTCACCACTTGGAGATTTTTTATTTTTTTTATTTTTTTGTATTTTTGCTACCAAGGCGCTTGTTTCTAGGTTTTCACCAAGGCACTTTTTCTATTTTTTTGAATTTTTTGCATTTTTTTTTTCTATTTTTTCAGGACTTTATATGTTTTTTAGAATTTTTTCAGCATCATATATGAATTTTTTTAGAATTTTTTCAGGATCAATAAAATATGTACAAAGGATGTCCCCAGACAGAATAGGCATCATGGATAGAACTTCTTGAGGTGCAAGACATTGATAGGATCAGGGAGTTGTTCTCCCTCTAGATCAGATAGTAAATAAGCACCTGTCCCAAAAGTAGTAGTAATGATGTATGGTCCAAGCCAATTAGGTTTGAATTTTCCCTTTTTCTCTCTATGTTGTTGGTTCCTAGGGTTTTCTCGTAAGACAAGATCTCCCACTTGGAATTCTCTATGGTGAACCTTCTTGTTGAATACTTTGGCATACGCTTTTGGTAGACTCTCATGTGATCAAAGGATGCTTTACGATTTTCATCTAGAAGTTCTAGTTCTTGTAGCCTCATGGCATGGTAGTCTTGATCTGTCACTAAACCTTTAAGGGAAACTCTAAGAGAAGGAATCTCCACCTCTAAAGGTAGCATTACTTCAGCACCATAATTGAGGGCAAAAGGAGTAGTCCCTGTTGGAGTATGAATACTCATTATATAGGCCCACAAGGCCGGATTTATCTATAGATGCCAATCTCTACCATTCTTGTGAACTATTCTATGGATAATTTTGAGAATGGTCTTATTCGAAGCCTCTGCTTGTCCATTTCCTTGCGGGAAGTAAATGGAGGACCACTGTTGTTTTATCTTTAATTTCTTGCAGAGATGTTTAAGGTCCTTGTTTTTAAACTGACCTCCATTGTCAGTGATTATTTTAGAAAGCACTCCATACCGATAGATGATATGGTTCAAAATAAACAAAGAAACTATCTTGCCTAAGGCAACAGAAAGTGGGACAGCTTCTACCCATTTTGTAAAGTAATCAGTAGTAGTGATAATGAATTTGTGTCCACCTGATGAGTTGGGATGAATCTTCCCAACGAGGTCAAAGGCCTAGCATTGAAATGGCCAATGAGAAATAGAAGGAATAAGCTCCCTGCCTAGAGCATGTATTAGGTTACCATGTTTCTGACACTTTTCTCATGATTTAGCAAAAGCTACTGCATCTGTCTGCATGGTAAGCCAATAGTACCCCACCCTAAGAAACATTTAGGCCATGGAAAGACCATTAGAATGTCCTCCACAAATGCCCTCATGAATTTTAGCTAACACTTGGTTGGACTCATCCTTTTCCAAGCACCTAAGAAGTGTCCCATCTAAACCCCTCCTATACAGATCACCAGAGATAAGGGTGTGGCGAGAGGCATTTCAGGTTAGGTTTCTTCATTTAGAATGATTGAAGGTTTCAGGAATAGTACCATCATGGAGGTATGAGTAAATGGCACCATAGTGGGATGACTCATGGCCAATAAGGGTACAAACAACTTGGCTTTCTTGGCAGTCATAGATAGGGTAGCGTAGCTCTTCCACCAAGAATTCAAATTTGGACTCATGATGTTCTAGCTAAAGAAGTGAAGCCAATGTAGCAATAGCATCAGCTACTTTATTCTCTGCTCTAGGGATTTGTTGAAATGTAACAAAGGTGAAATATCATCGCAATGAATCAACCATTTTCTTGTAGGGTACCAGTTTTGCATCCTTTGTTTGGCATTCTTCATTAACTTGGTTGACTATTAATTGTGAATCCCCAAAAATATGCAGCTCTGTGGTTCTCCATTCTATTTCCATTTTTTAATCCATTTGTCAAGGCTTCATACTCAATAATGTTATTTGTGCATGGGAACAATAGTTTGTAGGACTTAGGGATGGTGTACTCATGAGGAGAAACAAACAACACTCTAGCACCTAAACCATTTTTCATGAAAGAGCCATCAAAGAACATCTTCCATGTTCTTGCAGTCATGTACATTATGTGCTCATCTAAAAATTCAACTTGAATTGGTGCTTTATCTCAAATTAGAAAATCAGCTAATTGGTCTGCAATGGCTTGTCCTTTTATAGCCTTACGCTCAACATACTATATGTCAAATTCTGATAAGATCATCATCCACTTAGCAAGTCTACCTGTGAGAGTAGCCTTACCAACCAAATATTTGAGAGGATCAATATTTGCAATGAGGTGTATTGTGTGCACAAGCATGTAATGTCACAACTTTTGGGAAGCAAACACCATTGCAAGGCAAGATTTTTCAATACTAGTGTAATGAACCTCAGATGACACAAGAGTGCGACTAATGTAATATATAGCTCTTTCTTTTCCAGTATCATCAAGTTGAGCCAATAATGCCCCCAAGGAAGATTTTGTTGCTGACACATACAATATGAGTGGTTTTCCTAGAATAGGAGGCATCAAGATTGGAGGATTGGCCAAGTATTGCTTGATTTGGTCCATGCTTTGTTGACAATCTTCATTCCAGACACATTTAACCCCTTTATGCAATGTCTTATTGAAGGGTTGAGCTCTATCTACTAGTTGTGAAATGAACCTCCTAATAGATTGAAGGCATCCTTGAAGACTCCTCATTTGACTGATGTTTTTGGGAGGCTGCATATCCAATATTGCTTGAACTTTCTCTGGGTCCATCTCTATTCCTTTGGCTGAAATGATAAATCCTAGGAGTTTTCCAGAAGTGACTCCAAATGCACACTTTTTGGGATTTAATCTTAATTGAAACTATTCCATATGATCTAGAACGACTTCCAAATCGCCTAGGTGTGTATACATTTTTTTAGATTTTTCCAAGGTGTCATCCACATAATCTTCCATATTCTTATGCATCATGTCATGGAAGATAGTTGTCATAGCTCTTTGATAAGTAGCTCTTGCATTCTTTAATCCAAATGGCATGACATTCCAGCAATAGGTTCCCCATGTGCAAGTGAATGCAGTATTTTCCTGGTCTTTGGGAGCTATCTTGATTTGACTATACCCAAAAAAATTGTTCGTCAATGAATAGATCTCATAACCTGCGGTCATGTCCACTATCATGTCTATATTTGGAAGTGGAAAATCATCCTTTGGGCATGCCTTATTAAGATCTCTAAAATCTATGTAGACACGAATGGACTTGTCATGTTTTGAAACTGGGACAATATTGGATATCCATTTGGCATAATCAATGGCTCTTATAAATCCTTCACTGAGGAGTTTTTCTAGTTTAGCTTTGATGAGAAGAGCTATGTGAGGATGCATTTTCCTCAATTTCTATTTTACTAGTTTTATACCTGGAGCTATGGACAAGTGATGCATAATGAGATTAGTGTCCAATCCTAGCATGTCTGAGTAAGTCCAAGAAAAATTAATCTTCTTTCTCTATAGGAACTTGGTATATGCTTCTTTTTCCTGTGTTGATAAAGACTGAGCTAAATGCACTATTTTTGGAGCCTCTTCTATATTCAAATTGACTGGCTGTGTAGGCTCAACAAGCACTAAAGATCTGTCTTGAAAGTAACTTGGAAGATGATCAAGTACCTCATCCTTAGGTGCCTCGAAGAGGTTTTCACCCTCGGATACATCCTTTATTTTTACTTTTTTTGGTTTTGACACCGCCACATAGTGGTTTTCACCATCATAACTCTTATTCTTTTTTTCTTTTCTTTTCATTTTGCAACTAAGGTACTTGATATCTGGTTCTGTCATGCTTGTAGTCGGTTCATTGGTGGAAGAGACAATAGGTTCAAGGGCATTTAGGTAACATGCTATCTCATAGTCATTTTGGAAAGTTAGGAGCTGAGGCTCTTGATAGTGCTGAGACCAATCAATTAGATGAGGATTGGCAAGGGGTAGGTCAATGACTAGTTCAATGTTGTGTATGTGAATGGTATCATCTCTGGTGATTGTAGAGTTAGGGTTTGTCAAGTATCCCTCTAAGGTGCCCAAATTAGGATTTATCCTACCAAGCGAAGCATCGTCCACTAAAGTGACTCATGGATTCTGATCCTCTAATCCTACACTAGACTCATTAGCTACCTCGGGTTGGGAATCATATGTATGGATAACATCAATGTCTATGTCAACTGTAGAACAATCAGAGAGAGATTCCTATTCATACTCATGTGAGTCCATATCTGAATCTCGACTGGGATGTTTACACCAAGCATATTTTTGAGGCCTTGAGGTAGAGGCTTTGATGTCACCAAGGTTAACACCTTCTTGAATACCATTTGTGTATTGATGTTCTTGAATAGGATCCTCAACATGATCTTCAACAGTGGATTCTTCTTGTTCTAGGTCTAAAACTGTTGGATTGGTAACTGAAGTATCTAAATCTCCCCAAAGGAGATTGGTGGAAGGGACCCAATCTTCACACCTATTTTTGATTTATCATCACTATCTATCGCAGCAAGGATAGGAGCAGTTTTCTTGTTCTAACTTTCAAAACCTAGGCCAATCGTTGTCTTAGATCTATAGCCAAAAAGAGCATGATCAAGTGGTTCGGCTCTAGCATCTAATCTGTGACTAAGAGGACCATGACTTGGATAGCCCATATTTTTGACAAGAGTATACCCTCTTCCATAGACCTTAGGAGAGGGGGAGAAGTTCTCATTATGCATGTATTTGTCTTCTCTATAGATCTAGTCCTTGATAGCTACCTCTTCTTTTTCATCCTGTATGGGCACTAAGGACTCTACAAATGTACCAAACAGAGTCATTGTTGAAGATGAAGGATGCATCTCTTGTGAAGGTTTACCATAGGACCTAGGTGAGACTAGTAGTTTTGTAAAGGATTCAATTTGATAACCCCCCATACCAAGGTCTATGGCTTTAAACTTATTCTGGCATTGTGCTAAAGTGGCATCAAAATCCTCTGCTTCTCTGTTGAGAGGAACATGAGTCCCTGCTGAAATTGCATTAACAGATAATGTGCTATCCCTGGGTATACAAACTTCTACTCCATTATAGGGGAACTTAACACATTGGTGGTAGGTGGATGGCACTACTTACATGTCATGGATCCATGGCCTACCAAGTAGGATATTATATGCTAAAGGACTAGCATCAATAATTTGGAACAAAATGTCATTTTCAACAGGGTCAATCCTGATAGGAAGGATGACCAAGCCCTTGGAGCTTCTCTTTGCCTCATCATAGGCTTTAATGGTAATTTTCTTCTAGGTATCAATAACTTTCTCAGAATAACCCAGTATCTTTAACAAACTCAAGGAAAAAATGTTGAGCCCAGCACCCCCATTAATCAACACATGCTTGACATGGGTCTTGTGGATCATGACTTTGATATGAAGGGCAAGATTATGCAGATAGCTCAAGGCTTTGTCATCTTCTTCTAAGAATGTGAGGTAATGAGGGCTGGCAAGGTGGTTAACCATGTTCTGGAATTGGTCAACATCTATGTTGTTAGGAACATTGGCTGTATGCAAAGCATCCTCAAGGACATGCTTATGTCTTGGAGACAATTCCAAGAGTTCAAAGATTGAGATTTGAGCTGGCATTCTTTGTAACTGGTTAACAAGATTATAGCTCATTTCAGGGTTGACTGCTAACTTGGTGGTGACATTCTTAGATGTCACTTGCTTGGGTTTGTTGGACTAGTTGGAACTAGGACCTCTAATAACCATAGGACCTTGACTTTGGCCTTTGGTGACAACATTATGCACCTATGTAGGTGTAATTGATTTTGGCCTTGCCATTCTTGGGTTTAGAGGTTTCCCCCTTTTCATATTTGGGCAAAGGCTCCTTGAATGCCTTATGGTCTGCATTGGTATTTAACCCATCAATCTGAAGCTTCCCACTTTTAATAAGATCCTAAATAAAGTGTTTAGGTTTCTAGCAATGTTTGATGTCATGTCCAATGCCATTGTGGAATTTGCAGAAAGCTTTTTCATTCCACCAATGTGGCTTAACATCAGGTATGTGGAAATTTGTTGGATCTTGTGGTTGTGCAAGGTTATTGGCAATAAGCATCTTGAAAACATCCTCATAGGAGTCACCCAATTTAGAAAATTGTCACCTCTCCTTCTTAGGCTTTTCTTGATACTTTGGTTTATGCTCTTGTTCATTGGAGGATGTGTTGAGATTCATAGCTTGGACTGCACTAGACAAATTGAGGACTCCTTGATCCTTGGGTTGGGAAGAGTCCACAACTTTGTCGTTGACTACTTGCTTATTCTTATTCCAGTGCGAGTGTTTGCCTTTGTCCTTATTAGCATTGTTAGTATTCTGACAATTGTTGTTATTGCTATGTTTGGTCAAAATGTCTTGCTCTTTCAAGACATCTTCAATTCAACATGCGGTCTCAACCATAGTATCAAAGGAATCAAAGACCATCTTCCAAACCTCATAACACATTTCATGCACTAAATTACTAACAATGATATCAATCCTTTCATGCTCAGGAATAGTCCTAGAATAGTGGGAGCACAATCATCTCCACCTTTGCAAAAAGGTAATAAAGGATTCCCCTTGGTTCTGTTTCAAATTGCACAAGTCTAACATAGTGGCTGATCTTGACAAGTTGTATGCAAAATGTTGAACAAATCTGTGGACAAGTTCCTTAAAATTTTTGATGGGAGGGATTATGTTGGTAAACCGCTCCATGGCTTGGCTCTTGAGGCTCCTTGGAAATAATCTCATAAGATAGGAGTCATCTTGGTGGAACTCAAAACTCATGATATAGAATTGACGCACATGATCATGTGGGTCACCATTGTCGTCATACTTGTCATATTGGGGGATTTCAACTTTCCTAGGAAAATCTGTCATAGTCACACTTTTGTTGAAAGGATTGGGACAAATAGAATCAAGTGAAAAGGAACTTTTAGGTGCCAACACCTTTTCCATCATACTTTTGAGTTTCTTGATCTCCTCTTCTTGAGAGGGTTCTTGTTCCTTAATTATACTATCCACATCAAAGTTGTAAGGGGCTCTGGCACCCTTGTTAATCAAGCTCTCTAGGAACCTATCATTGTTTTGATCAAGGTACTTCTCCACATATTGTTGGAATAGTGGCTCTTGTTTCATCCTCATAAAATCTTGATCATCAAAACTTGCACTACTTCCTCCATGTTGAGAGCCATGATGAGCTCATTGGGAGGGTTGTCTCGAGTTCCTAGGAGGTGTTCATCTCCTATGTTGTGAAATCCTCCTTCCTCTAGGACTAGGAGATCTTGAATGGGTCCTTGACCGCCTTCTACTTCTTGGGGTTCTTGAGGGAGTAGATGGTGGAGAGTTGTTTCCAGTATTGGTACCCCTATTTTTGAATTGATCATTGAGTTGTTGGGCTAAAAGCCTATCTTGTTCCTCTTGAAATGCTTTTCTTCTCAACTCTAACAAGGCTTGTTGTTTCACCTCTAGGTGTCTAAACCTTTCTTCTTTAGTGGCTTTTTCATCCAAAAAGGCTTTCTTTTCACGCTCAATCCTTTTAAGTCTTTCATTTGCATATATTGAGGTTGTTTTGAGTGGTGACTTGTACCTTGAGTGTTTGAACAAGTCGTTAGTGAATGCTGCATTCACATGAGCATCACCAGATTCATTGTTTTGGTCTTCATGTGTTGACCATGCATCTTGGTGAGCTTTCCCATAATTTCTTTCAGCTCTTTGATGGGTGTCTAAATATCTTGAGTTAATAGGGGGTGATTCAGGTTGATTGCCATCACCAAATAGCATGTTATCCCTATGTCTTTGG
This sequence comes from Chamaecyparis obtusa, assembly GCA_027943335.1. Taxonomy (NCBI): domain Eukaryota; kingdom Viridiplantae; phylum Streptophyta; class Pinopsida; order Cupressales; family Cupressaceae; genus Chamaecyparis; species Chamaecyparis obtusa. The sequence goes on from BSBK01000667.1 coordinate 727,864, forward strand.
AAAATGTCATCAAAAGTTTGATCCATTGCTTCTCTTTGTTTTCTAGTCATGGTGTAGCTCATGTCCATATCTAATTGAGAAGGTGGTAAAGAGGTACTCAACTCACTAAGATTGCTCTTTGGGTCAAACCAAGCTTCAGACTCGCTCCTAGGTGATTGATCAAAGATGGGTTTCTTTCCCTTTCACTTTTGATGAGTTTGGACTAAGGCTAACTATTCAAAGACAACTTGAGGTCATTTTCCTTGACTAACTTAGTACCTTATCATAACCGACATGAAAGAAAAAGGCCCTTGATGATAAGATGACCCTATGAAACATCAATACCAAACTAGGATAGTAAAAGTGTTCAATTGTCCAAAAAGAGATGGTGAGATAGAAAGCTACAAAAGGTGTAAACCAACACTGCCACAGAGGTGTATAATAAAAGAATGAGTATCCTAACACATATGGACCAGGAGGATGGATTTACCAAATATATCTAAAATTGAAATTGAATTTTGATGGAAGTGAATTGGATAAAAGAGTACTGAAACTCTCCAAGCATGTTACCAAAGAATCTAAAGGTGTACTTTTTCAACAAGGATAATTCCTAACTTATCGATGCCAAGCAAGACTACTTTGTAAAATCAGAGAACACTAATTCAAGGGGTCTAAAAATAGGAACCCAAGGTACAAATAGGTTTCTAGTAGCAGAGTAAGTCACCTAATAAATTCTGGTCGACTAAGGAAAGACTAAAAATTGCATAAACCAGATAGATAGCAAAAATACTCTGTGCAACAATTTCCAAGCTAACAGTACGATAGTTTCTGACCAGGTGATAATTCACAGTAAGTAGTGTGACAGTTTCCAAGTAGCCTATGTGATACTTTCCAGGCAAGCAGTGTGATAGTTTTGCAGGAACGAACTATCACATGATAATTCTCAGTACAGTTTCAGGATTGTACGACTCTTGACCAGTGAGTACTAAAAATCTTAGTTTTAAGGGCATTTTGGTCAAAATTTCAATTTGAAGGTTGGATTTTCTGATTTCAAGCACAGTGACAATATTAAATAGATAGGTTTGCAAATAGTAGGTGATCAAACATGTCATAAAACACTTGCACATGGGAAAAAGCAACCTTGCCAAGACAAGAAATTGTGATATCAAAGCAATAAATCCTATGAATGCTACCATGATATTTGATATTTGAGAACATTTACATGGGTAGATCACAGCGGGAACACTTCAAGCACTTACTAGCCTAAGAAGACAATGGCTCAATACTTAACAACTTGGCCCACACTTGATGCTCCATTGCCTCACACAAAGTGGTTGCCCACAATAGATATTGGCTTTGTCATGGAAGTGCCAATGACACAACCAAAGGAACACAGATGGTGAGTAATCTTGCGGTGATCCGAGTTAGTCCACTAGGATCAATCCTTGCACCAAGAAGCTAAGCAAAAAAATAGGGTGGCTTCTATCTATAGTTCTTAGTAAGGGCATACATTTGTAATACCCCTCTTTCTCCCCAAAGGGACTCCTTACCTTGCGGCAAGTAACGGACCTCGCGGCCACAAGAGTACCTTAAGCATTCTTGCTCAACATTTTCCTCATGGTCACAATCCCACAAGTAATCACATCAAGCAAAGAAAAGTACTACATCTACCAAGGTTTTGTGGCTTTGATAGCCTTGAGTTTATAGTGGGTCAGAATAGTCGGCAAAAAGCTTGTCCCCGCTTCAGTCGTTCCTCTTGATTTCTCAAGAGCAGGCCCGCTAAAGGATTCTAAAAGCTAAACAAAGAGTGGATCAACCTTTGAGTGTCAGGATTTCTATTTCACCTCAAGGGTGAAGAGAATAATCTCCTAGCTCAAAAATTTCTCCCAAACACACCAAGAAAAGGTTCAATTACCCTCTTGCTTTCAAAATCTAAAGATGGGTCAAGATTTTCTGGTTCACCACAAGGGTGAAGAGCATACTTCTCCTACCACCCAAAGATTCTTACAACAAGATATTAAGTGCCTATGAAATGAAACAACTAGTATATGCCGCACTCAAAATAAAATCAATAAAACAAGCACTTGATTGGTTTTTATGCTCTGGGCAGCCCTGCAAAAACCATTAGTAGCCCTTGTGCATTTTGAGCTTTGACATGCATTCTTTTAAGCAAATAATCAAGCAATAAGAGCACCTACAAGCACAACTTTTTAGCCCTACAAGGGTTAGCACATCAAAACCAAATGAAATCTGCAAATAGACCCCTTTTCTACCATAGAAAATTAGAAATCCAACTCAAACCACTTAAATCTTGCAAAGAAATGACAAAAAATGCTCACTGTCAAGCTTGGGTGATATTTCTATCAGAGGAAGAGTCATGCGATACTTTGTCTTATACTACTACGATACTTTATCTCCATGCAATAATTCCTGATACCTACATGTGATAGAGAATAGAACAATAGTGCGACACAATCTTCCAAATCGTGTGATACTTTAACTAGTAAAATATCGCACTGGTATATAAGAAACTATTGTACGACACTAGAAAATTGTCACACGATAATTCTGTCAGAAAAAATCAGAGAGCAAATATTAACGAAACAACAAGCAAATATTGACGAAAATGCATAAAAAGAAGAACAAAACAAGAGTGTTATGCCCCATGGTGGGCACCAAAAATGTACACACTAAATAGTGCCCTTCTCTAAGTCATTACTTCCAAGGGAATCCATGAATGGGAAACCTTGAGAAAGTGACCTAGAGCTCCCTAGGCATGGAGTCACAAGGATGTTGATGGTGCTCTTAGCTAGAGCTATTGAAGCATGCAACCTTGCTAGTAAACCACACAATGGGAGATTCAAAGAGACAAGGACAAGAATGCCAATATCCTCAAGAATCAACAATGGAAATGCAATGCAACTATGCTAAGAATAAAGATGCAAGCTAAGCTATGGAAATGAAAGCATTACAAACCCTTGCTAATTAAGCTATGTGATCTAATCTAGAGCATAAAGGAAACTAAGCTAGATGCCATGAAAGCTTAAGCTAAGAATGCAAGAATGAAACTAGAATGCAAGAATGATCTCCAAAGCTCCAAAGTCTCCAAGAAATCCTGCAACATAAGATTAGTATTCAAAGTTGGGATATAAGAATGAGAAAAGAGCTCTTGTTTTATAAGAAATTGAAAAGGAATGGACCATGGAGATTAAGAGGCAAAAGATTTAATCAAGGGTGGATCTTGAAAGAGGAGCAATCCATGTGCACAAATATCCTCCAATGAGAAAATAAGAGTTGACTTTTGTGTCCATATGAGACAAAAAGGCATTTTCTTCTTTTATAAAATAAGAATAATGCTTTATTTGTGCAACTTAGGATAAGATGAAAAAGGGGGGCTTTTTATTTAATAAAAGGGGGGGGGATTCCTTTTAAATAAATAAAGACTTTAGGATAAAATGGTTAGCCCATAGAAAATAATTGAATAAATGATAAAATGAGGATTTGATCAAGGAAATTGATATAATTGAAAAATGTTGATTTTTTAAAATACTGATTCATGGATTTGATAAATTGTTGAATGGGGGCCCAAAGTCTAGGCGACCATTTTAGGGTGTATACAAGAATGACTTCAAGGATAAAAATTCCAAGACAAATAGTGGAAGAATATGAACATGATATTTGCTTTCTAGTTGATACAGATCATACTTTGATAAAGGCAGTAGAACCAAGGACAAAATGGTTAGCCCCTATGGGTTATGAGTTAGATATTGATTATGTATCCAGATCAATAAAGGGTTTATTGGCTGAGCCTAAGGACATGAAAGTGCTAGGTTTGGCACTTATGAAGAAGCCAAGACAAGGATAAAGATACACCTAGTTATTGGTAAAATAACAAAGAAATCAAGGAAAATGATGAGCAATTTGGTTAAAAAATTTGGTAATGATGTTGAGTCATTCGAGAGCATACTAGTTGAGGTAGAAATCAAAGGTCAGTTACTTCTTTCTGACAAACCACATGATGATGAGGAAACTGAGTACAATAGAGATGTACATTCTACACTGGTTTTGCCTACCCCCACTCCAAAGAAGATGCACTCTGAAGTGTAAACTAGGGCATACACAAGGTCAGCAACTGTAGCTTCACCTCCATTGAAGAAAGGAGTTGTAAAAATATCTAGGCCAACTGTAGTGTCACTGAAAAAGACCCACAAAAAGAGAGGTACAAAAGCTACAAATGATGCCCCTAAGAAAAGAAGAAATTTAATTAGAAGGAAGGGTGATATAGATGATGATGATGAAGATGACACTGAGCAATTTAAAGTTGTTATCAATAAAAATTGTTCAATTGATGAAGTAGCTGAAAATATCATAGACAATGGAGGTCTAAGTGACCCTGAAATTAGTCAGTTTGAACATTTGTCATCCAAAGACCAGAATAAGATTGAAGAAGCTATAATTCAAATGATGATTAAATTCAAGAAGGTACCAATTGAATTTTATAAATATGTACCTAAGACATTATATGACAAAATTTCACAGAGATGGACTTATGCATTGAACATTGAAAAGAGAATGAGGGAACAATCCTTAGCTATGGAAATGCCTACTCTGTCAATTCTTGAAGTTGAGGAATTGATGAAAACATATTCAAAAAAAAATTTAGTAAAGATTCAGGCACTGCAAATACTTGATGAAAATCTAACAGACATTGATGAGATTAGTCAGCTAATTTGGACTTCCATACTTCAAGCCCGAGCTGAGTCATAAAATATGGCATTGGCCATAATCCCTGAGAGGAAGCTCAAGAGAAAAGGAAAAGGCATCCATTTTGATGATGCAAACTTGGCACCAAAGAACATAATTGAGTTATTAGATACCGAGGTACCTAATACCACTGATGCCACTGAGGAAATAAATATAATCCAGGATACACCCGAGCAAGTTACAATACAAGGAATCACAAATGATTCATATGATGTACTCATTGAGGACATTACAAATGGTGATCTTGATGACATCAAGGATTATGAGGATGTCACAATTGTTGGATCTCAATAAGAAGAGGAAGCCCCTACTGAGCCAGCAGTAAGTTCTATACCAGGTGATCTTCCAATCTTAGTTCAAGTAGTTGATATTATTACACAAGTAGAACCCAAAGGCTCAATCCCTGAGCAACCCAAAGATACATCAAGGGAATAGGGAACAAGCACAACAAACATTGTAGAGATAGATACACCTAAGGAAAAAGAGGTAGATACATAGGCATAAGATGACCCCAAGCCTATTGAGACCACCCAAACAAACACTACATCTGAAGCTCCATCTCAGTCAACTGAGACATAGGTCATCGAGGAGTAGAAGAAAGAAGATACAGTTTCTACTGAGAAAGATAAGCTAAGTGTTGAGGTTAAGGAAATAGTTCCATTTGTGAAATCATTGCCTCAAGAGTCCAAGAAGAAAAAGAAGAAGCATGGAAAATGGCCAATCACACTTGATGAAGTCATAGAAATTCCTAACTGTGAGGACTTTGGACCCTAAGGAATTGAGGAAATATGGGGAATTATGTACAAGGAAGGTAGCACAGGAGAAGCTAAGAAAAGAGAGAGAGAAAGCAGATATTGGAGGATGTGAGAGACATCTTGCAATAAGTTGTACCAGACATCCAAATTAATGAAGATACCCCAATATTGGACCAACTTGCAACCCTTTCAAATCAAATAAATTCCCCAAACATAGATGTCGAGAAGAAAATAGAAGAAAGGGCATAGTAAAAGCTTCAAAACAAGATAGAGGAGAATATTAGCCAAGAAGTGGCAATTAACAAATTCAATCTTTCTGAGGTAATCACTGAATTCTAAGCTATCACTCAGAGGTCGGTGAAAAGCTAAAGAAGCTGGATATTGATATCTTAGCCAATGTGAATGCATCTCTAATTGATTCAAATCCTTTTCACAAGCATATATTAAAAGGTCAATAACTTAGGTGGTTGAGATCTGATTTGAGGAAGCAGGAAGATAAGATAAGTGACCAAGTCACCGAGCTGCAAGCAGAGCTGCTTCCCCACCTCAAAATAATAGAGTGACACATTGTGAAGGCATAAGCTTTAGTTGTAACACCTGGGATTTCATTATTGAAGAACATCTTTGACATGCATGCACAATTTTGTTTTGAGCACATTGCTCTCACCAACTTGAAAGAGGAATGGGAAAACCTCTTAGATTCTTTGATGAAAACCCATAGGTGCATTTTTTATAAGATGTAAGTACAAATTTTGGTTTTGGCATTAATTTCAAAAAGGGGGTAGTATAATGTATATTCCAAATGTACTTTTATCTATGAAGTGTACTACATACATACCAGGAGCATGCACCAAGGGAGAGTTTTGAGTTTTGTATGAAGAGTCACTTATGTTATGTATATATGAAGAGTTAGAACATTTTGAGAAATATCAGTTTATATACATTACATTTTTGATACTAATGCCAAAGGGGGAGATTTTTATCTCTATTTAAGCATTAGATGTTTTCATTAGTATCAAATTAGATCATTCAGTAAATGATGGAATAACAAGCTATAATATGCTAATCGGTTGAACAAACAAGCCTTCATATCGAACATTCATAAGGTAGAACTGAGAGCTAAAAGAAAATAGGTTTAACCGAGCACTAGAGCATATTTACTAAGTATTAGAGTAAACCAAGCACCGAGCATCAGTAAACACCGAGAACCAATGTATTCACCAAATAGAAAAGGTTGTGTTTACTGAGTTATTTAGGAAATGGCATACTAATCAGTAATGGCACATTTATCTATGCAAACGGTTACACAGATCCATAAAATATTTTACCAAGATCAAGGATTATTTATTGTGGATGTAATCATTAAATTATGTGATGATTCCTTTATTGTGGATGTAATAATTAAATGATGTGATGATTCCTATGTAATAGTCAGATCTAGGTTGATTTTGTACACCGTAGATCTTAGGTTTTCTAAGATATTGTAAACCTAATTAGGTCATGGAAATCATAGTAGTTTGTTATATATATAATTGATGTCATTTTGACAAGGATTGATCAAACATCAAGAAGGAGATCATGAAGCAGTAGCCACCTTCAAGACATTAGAATTCAAACAAGGTTTACATGATAGAGCAGTTATAAAAAACAAAGATTTAATTCAGTTTATTCAGAAACATTCAAGGCTACCAAGCAGAACATAGAACATTTTATACACATAAAGGTGATATTAATTCAATATAACATAGATCTAATTCAAATAAAGTATAGTTGTCATTTACAAATACTTTATGTTATATTCCAATCATTATAACAGAGTTTTAAATATCTTAACAGAGTAGACTTAACAGTCTGATTGCAAATCTCTTAACCGAGTGCACACTTAAGAAGTGTTGCTAAAATCCTTTCACAAGGTAGATCTAATCGATCTTATTATTACTCCTAACAGGGTAAGATCACCAGAAGTGATCAAACTTGTAGCCTTAACTAGAATACTTTATTATCTATAGTAGTCAAGAATTTGTGGGTGTCATCCCCACCATAGTTTTTACCTTCTAACAAGGGTTTCTATGTAACCAAAAAATGTGTGTTATGTGTTACATTTCATGATTGGTTTATTGTTTGATTTCATGCACTTTACATTTACAAATTTATTTGAATGAATATCACAAAAAATGAATTCAGTTGGATAGTTAGTCACTAATAGTACAGATTGAATATTCAGTTAAAAATTTTGAGGGTACTGATTCACCCCTCCCCTCTCAGTCCCTTATCTTTCTATCCAAACACATTATATAGAAATTCTCACTGTTAAGAGAGAGATTTAATTCCTGGCATCTTTTAAGGACTTTTTCCAAGTTGGCATGAGCCTCCTCAAACATGGATCCATATGGAGTAAAGTCATCCATGTATATTTCCACACAATCATCAAATATGTCAAAAAAATAATGATAATTGCTCTTTGAAATGTAGCATGTGCATTACACAATCCAAAAGGTAAGACATAATAGGAAAAATCTCCCCATGGGCATGTAAAAATTTTTTTTCCTTGGTCCTTAGGTGTTATCTATATTTGGTTGTATCCATTGAACCCATCCAAAAAAGAAAAGTACTTTTTGCCAACTAGGTTATCGAGGACTTGATCTATAAAAGGAAATGGAAAGTGGTCCATTTTTGTTGCTACATTCAGTTCCCTATAATCCACATACACTCTCCATTTTACTCATTTTTTTGGAACTATGACCAAAGGTGAGACCCACTAACTATCAAAAATGGGATAAATAAAACCATCATCAAGTAATTTCTACTATTTAGTTTTGACTATGTCTCTTAGTGTTGGGTTGATCCTTCTTTGAGGTTGTTTGATTGGTTTACAATCAGGACTGATATCAATTCAGTGGGTACAAAGCCTTGGATCCAATCCCTTCATATCTATGTAATCCCAAGCAAAATCTTGTTGGCTATCTTGTAGGAGATTGAGAATTTGTGTTGAATGTTCAGGAGTAAGATTCTTGTTAACATTCAACTCCCTACCTGGGGCAATTTCTACTTTGACTACCTTATCCAATATGATGACTTCTGCAAATGAAGGTGACTTAATCTCATGTGGCATAAATGTATGAAGGTAATTAGTTGTTTTAGGAAGTTGAGGTGATCTTTATGGAGGCAATACGATTTGCAAATAACAATTAGGAATAGTACAAGAAAATGGTTTTGCACCATATTTGTTGGTAAGAATGGCAATGAGTATGTCATCTTCTTCTTGGGATATCATAAATGGATTCCTCTCTATAACCATTAACTAATGTACTAAATTTACCTCTAGCTCAATGTCACCAAGGTTAGGCCAAACAACTTGATCAAGTTCCATCTGAGGTTTAGAAGGAGAATATAAAGTCAACTTTTTAGTACTAATTCCATCTGATATAGTCATCTTTCTAGAGCGGCAAGCTATGAAAGCATCTGCGGTGGCCAACCAAGGTCTTCCCAGGATTAAAGGATAACCACCTAGAGTATCTTTGAGAGATAAGATTACAAAGGCTGAGGGATAGTCTAATGAATAAAGTGTGACAACTATATCCTCTACCATGCCATTAGGCCTTGCAGTAGAATTGTTAGCTAACTGAAGGTTTGTAGGAGTTTCTCTTAAGCCAATGATGTTAAGCTTTAACATGACTTTCCTTGTCATTACATTAATGGATGCTCCTAAGTCAATCAAAACATTCTGGATCTTAATACCATTAATGTAGATAGTAAAAATAAGACTACCTGGATCAAAATATTTGGGTAGAATGATATTGCTCAACATAATACTAGAGAGTTGTCTAAGAACATGAACAATCTTGGGGTCTTTCTTCTTTCGACTAGGTTGTTTAAGACAATCTTCTTTGATAGCCTTATTATATACTTGGACTTCCTTGAGGGCATCTAACAAAGGAATTTTCATAGTCATCTGCTTCAACTAGATGATGAGATTAGTTGCAGCCAAAATTTCTTTTGGGGTCACAAACTATGTGAGCCTTTGAGGAAATGATGGATCCTTAGTTACTATAGTAGGTTGGGTAAGAGTAGCAGGTTCTTTCTTAGGGTTATCATTCTTAGTGGTAACTTTAGTTATAATAGGACCTTTTGGTGTAGGTAATGTAGCTTCTGATCTCAAGTGAATATCATTTATCATAATGGAATAAGTCTTTTGCTGATTAGGTTGCTTGTTATTAGGATTTGGTGAAGGCTAAGCAGGAAACAAAGTTTTCTTTTGAGGGCTTGCATTGGCTGTAGGAGGTGGAGGCATTATAGCTTTCTTCTGAGAAGGTGGCATAATGGCTTGTTAATTAGGCTGACTAGGATGATTCAGACCCCATTGGGATGACTATTTCCAGTTACCTTGTGGAGGCTTCCATTGGTTATTTTGCTGCCAATTTTGATTGGGTTGTTTCCACGGATTAGGAGGAGGTTGATGTTGCCAATGTTGGTTACTCCATTGTGGTTGAGGTTGATAAGACCAATTGTTATTCCAGTTTTGACCTTGGTGACCTAAGTTATGTGAATTTTCATTTTTCCATTAATTATTATTGAAAATAAAATTGTGCAAAGGGTCAGGAGGCATACCTTGTCTCTGGGCCCATGGTCTCCATTGAGAAACATAAAATATCTCTCCATTCTCATCAATGTCCTTAAATTTAGTTGGCATCGACTGAGTCTCCAAGAATGCAACTATTTTGCATTTGCAATTCCTTTTCTTTTCCCTACAATGAGAACAAAATTCAGCTAACATAGCCTCTGCTTAGTCATGCTTCTTCTTGGATTGCATGGTATTTAGCTAGGTGGCTACATTATTAATGATGTCTTTCTTGAAATCAGACAAGAGATTAGATATCTCCATCTTTGAGACACCAACACTATTAGTTCTACTACTTGATTGTTTGAGCCCGGCCTCTTACTTTCTTCACTGTATCTCTAGAGTAATTAAGACATATCCTCTTAATGTCATCCCAGGTACCTTGAGTGATATATCCCCCCATCCATCAAGTCAATAGCCTCCATACAAGACTCATTAACACCTCATAAAAAGAGATGCTTCATGAATTCTTCATTCAAAGTATGCCAAGTGTTTTTTTGGAGGTTAAACAAGAATCTTGCAACATAATCCTCAAGCATTTTCTCATATCTTTGTGTCATCTTAAAAATGTCATCACCTTTCATATCACTACCCTAACAATACTCTTTATATTTCTCCAAGAATGTATTCTTCATTCCATCCTATTCTCTTACAACATTGGCTCCTAGACCCATGAACCACCTCAGTGCTACCTCCTTCAAAGTAGATGGAAATAACTTCAACTTATGGGCATCAATTTTATAGTCATAACTTCTATAGAGGATATCAAATTCAAAAATGAAGGTCTTGGGGTCTTCAATAATCAAGCCATAGAACTTTGGAAGTAATGAAGAGGGAATATTATTGAGATTTTTATTATCATGTAGGTCAATAATAGGAAAGGGAAAGGTGGGAAGTGTCATCCTTGGAGGATTTGGAGCTACGGTTCATCCTTTGAAAACAACAAGAGCCCAGGGATTCTCATGATATTCACATTCTACAAGTGGTGGTGTTGGAATAGCTTGATGTAGGTTAGCAAATGGATTCTCAAATTGTTGATTCTCTTCACAGTCAAATTCTTGGGGATTTTCTTGCTCAAGGGGTAAGATTTCATCGAAACCTAAGACAACATTCTGAGGGAGAAATCTTCCAAGATGGTCTCTTCTTCTATACATAAAAATTAATTTGAACTAGGACCTATATTAAGAAAGCTTTGGGAAAAATTACCCTTAGGATAAGTTTACATTGACACCATCCCTGACAATGGTGCCAAAAATGATCACCCAAATAAATTCTTTAGATACTTAGAGCATAACACTCATTCATTCAAGATTTGACATCTTAAACAACAACTAATTAACTCATTTAACTCATTTATAGTATCAACCAAGGACATAGACTTGAAATAGTGTTTGCAAAGTATATGCTCCAAATCATCCTAATTGCCACTCATCTAGACCATTGAATTTAAAATACTTAAAAGCTTGAAATGCTAAGCTAGGAGAAAGGAATAAGTTTAATCTACTAAAAACAATAATCATAGATAGGTATTGCTCTATCTGCCTTTTTTGCAGGAATAGTCTATTAGTTCTATTACCAACGGTTGTAGGAACAACATAGTTCTCTCTAAATCTAGGAAAGCATGAAATAGATCCTAAGTAAAAACATAATTCACTCACCAAGTGGGCCCCTTAGATGAGTGAATAGGATACAATCAAGATAAAAAGATAGAACTTGCAAACTACATTCTATTCATTCATTAAAAGGTACACTTGAAATAAAATAGAACTGAATTCTATTTGTTGTTTACAGAATTACATTAACTTTCCTAACTTTCTCTAATCTCATAAAAGTTAACTCAACAACTTATTTATAAGAAAACACTAAAAAACTAACTCCTAAAACTATGATCACTCCAACAATGAGGATCAATTAAGATTCATAATGTTATACAACAAAATCAATATCTTTTGGGAACAAGTCTTCCAAGAATATAGTAGGTCGTGCTTCTAGATCCGTGCCCAAGTATAATGAGAAACTAGTTGACCGCTGCAAAGGAGAGCAATGCATAGTCATACCTTTATTGTTTCAACTATAGAGTTGACCTTGTCAAATCCACTACGCTGCCCAAATGAATGCGTCATCAAATTTTTCCTGCATGGAGTTCGTAACACATGCCAAATTTGAAACATATATATTTGCATCATTTAAATCAGAAAAGACATTATCTCATTATCTAACTCTTGCATGATATGTGGCTATAGGAATCCTAACCCAAAATAACTTAGGAGAGATGAACATTAAATAACACACACACACACACACACACACACACACAGATATATATATATATATATATCTACTTAATTCATTTGTCATATTCAATTCACAAGTTTTAACCATAAGTTCCAACTTAAATCACATATCCTACTGAGCTATAAAGTATTTGAAAGTATTTACCATACACATATAAAGACTATACATAAAATCATTCAAGTTTGCATGAAACCATGTAAAAACACCCTAACAAGCCACATAAAAACATCATAAAACATACCATTAATATGGCTCATCAACAAGCTCGTGAGCACAGTGACTCAATAGGGGTTTGAACCCAGGTGGGGACAATAACAACACCACTACTTAACCAACACACTAAGTGGTGTGTTGGTAGTGTTTTGAAAGAATAGGTTTTACTGGATGTGACCTTAGGGTTTTTTGTTTAAAATGAAGAAATAGCCTGGTTATGCCTAGTTGGTTTTATGTTTCATCATTGCTTTTGTAACTTAAGTTAATTAGGTGGGGCTCGTGACTTTTAAATCCTAAAATTTTTTATCTTTAAATGTTGACCCTTAATTTTTTTCCCTAGCTCATACACTTTTCCTAGCTTGAAAAAACTTTATTTATGAGCTTTGTGTTACTTCTTTTCAAGCACGGGCCACGTGTTGTATTCTTGTGTTCCTGATGTGATGTCACCAAGACTCCAAGTTGATCATGGGATGGTGAGGGGTTACCACTTGTCCTTTGTGGTACCATTTCTCTTGTTCTTTCTTTGCATCTGATCATTTTGGTTAATGCTAGTGCTACTCATTGTCTTACTATGGTGCACTTATCATTTTTGTATGAGGATCGATTGTTTTGTCAGAGTTAGTTGTGTGATAGTTATAATCTTTTAGAAATCATGACCAGTTAAAGTTTGAGAAATATTGGTGGTTTTCATGCTCTCACGATCCAAAGTGCTTGATGGTTATCCATCAAAAGATCACACAATTTTCCCATGTATCCAAGATGGGTGACTGTCTTAGAGATGGGACCATGGCATGTGACACATGGTGTTGATTGATTGGTCATATTTATGGAGCAAAATTGATAATAAAGTTGTTAGTTAAAAACAAGAGGTTAAATATTTTTCAACTAAAGTGATAATCTTTTGGCACATGTTTAGAATCAGCAAAGATGTTTTAACTTCAAGAAAAAGTTGTCTGGAGGTTAACATTATTTGATTTGTCATGCCTATTATTTTTCAGTAAAGATCTATAGCTATCATGCTCACATGATCAAAAGTGCTCATTGGTTATCCATCATGGGATCATGAGATGGTGATGTGTGTCTTTCCTTGATGCAAGGTAGGGTGGGATAAAGGGCCAAAGTCACACCTTTATCACAACCCCCTTGCAGAGATCACACACGCAGAAGCAAACACATAATAGGAAGATAGAGAATGTAGAAAAGATCATATATCATTCATCAATGGATCCATACATTCTAGGTTGTAAGGCCTTCCTGGTTATAGTCAAATACAATAAAATTCAATTACAATAGTCCTCCAACATGTGAGGATTCATTATTTAAAAACTATCTTCTCTCTTCTAAACTTGACCTCCTACTATTGACCTGCTACTGATTTCCCCTTCAAAACTATGAAAAATAACTACATTTATACAAGAGGCTATCGAAACAAGTCAGCCTTTTGATTTATCATTGGAGAAAGGAACGACTAGATCTAGGTCCACATGCTTTCCAATGATCGATACCAACATTAACTCTGCGACTGAAATTCAATGCATAAGTTGGCCTCAACAGGAAATCAAAATGAACCACTCAGTGAGCAAGGTTACCAAGCGACAAGAAAAATAACTCAGCAAATTAACCAAATAGCTCAGACAAAGAAGGAACTAAGCAACTACCAAGCCAACTCGGTCAAAGAAGGAACAGAGCAAACTCGATCAAAGAAGGAACCGAGCAACTACTGAGCAAACTAAACAACTCAAACTTGTTTTTGGTAACACTGGATTGCTAAGAACCCCAACTTCTCCTGCATTAGACACCTAGGTTTTTTTTGAAATGATTCTCTGAATCATGCAGTAAGTACAACCCAAGTTGAACCCAACTCAGATTATGAAATCCATGAACTATCTTCAATTGGTTTGTTCTTTCACTTGACCAGATATTCCATGTACTCTTTTCCTCTTGTGCTTCTACCAACTCTTTGCTCCAAAATCTTCTCAAATTCTTCTATCTACTTCTTAGGATAATCATTTGGTACTATCATGTCTTCATCAGGTTCATGATACTCATACAAATCTGTAATGTTGAATATAGGTGATATATCCATGTCATCGGGTAACTCAATCTCATAAACATTTCCACTATCAAATTTTCTCAATATCTTGCAAGGACCAAATTTATTCATTTTCAACTTCCCATATGCTCCAACAGGAAATATACCTTTCTTCAAATGAACCATAACTTCATCCCCAACTGTAGAAGTCTTATGTCTTCTTGATCTATCTGCTCTATCTTTGTATTTATGATTAATATTCTCCAACTTATGTTTCACTGAATTATTGTATGCAAACTCTACTTGTGCCAACATAGAATCCCAATTACTTGGTTTATCTCCAACTAAACATCTCAAAAGATTACCCAAACTTCTATTCACAACCTTTTTCTATCCATCAATCTATGGGTGAAATGTAAAACTATACCTCAACTCGGTACCCAACTTTTTCCAAAGAGTCTTCCAAAAGTATCCAACAAATTTACTGTCTCGGTCAGAGATGATACTCCTCGGTAATCCATGTAATCTGATAATTTCCTTAAAGAAAAGATCTTCTATATGCACTACATCTAATGTTTTTCTACAGGGTATAAAATGTGCAATCTTAGAAAATCTATCTACAACAATAAATATGGAATCATTACCTCTTACTATCTTTGATAAGCCAAGAACAAAATCCATATTGATATTAATCAAAGGTTTCTCAGGAACAAAAATTGGTATATGCAATCTAGTATTTTGACTTACTCCCTTTTCAAATTGACAAACTCCACAAATTTCTAAACATCCTTATACAACTATGGCCAAAATTATTTCTCCTTAAGAAAATTCAATGTCTTGTCAATGCCAAAATGTCCAACCAAACCACTACTATGTTTCTCCTTTATTAAATTAGTTCTCATTGATCCTCTTGGTATACACAATTGAATACCTTTAAACAACATACCTTCTTGAATGAAATAGTCTTCCCATTTAGTACTTAGTTGATCTTGAATAGGTGCTCTGCACTTTTTCCACAGCTTAGAAAAATTAGGATCAATTTCATACAAACCTTTCATGTCATCAAAATCAAGAACTTCAATTCTCATCTCGGTCATCAAAGATCTTCTTCTACTCAATGCATCAGCAACTCAGATAGTGACTCCACTCTTTTGTTTTATCACAAATGTGTAACTTTGCAAATATTCAACCCATTTCATATGTCTCTTATTCAACTTATTTTGACTACCCAAATATTGTAAAGCCTTATGATCAGTATACAACACAAACTCACTTGGTATCAAATAATGTCTCCATTTCTTTAGGGCTTGAACAATAGCATAGAACTCTTGATCATACACAGAATACTTCCTTTTTGCATCATTCAACTTCTCACTAAATAAAGCAACAAGTTTACCTTCTCAACTCAACATAGCTCCTATTGCACTACCACTTGCATCACATTCAACTTGAAATACCTTATTGAAATCAAGTAAAGCCATCTTAAGTAATTCAACAACTTTTTGTTTCAAAGTCTCAAAACTTTTATCAGCTCCATGTGTCAACTTGAATTCTCTTTTATATCCTCTCATAGTCTTAGTCATATGATTACAAATTGAACTGAAATTTCTAATTAAGTTTTGGTAAAAACTTGCTAAACCATGAAATGATCTTACCTCACTAGCATTTTCAAGGGTAGGCCAATTTAGAATAGCTTCAACCTTCTCAGAATCCATCTTCAAACCATAAGCTGAAATCACAAATCCCAAATATACAATATCTTCTTTCATGAAGGAACACTTTTTCAGATTAATTAGAAACTTTTCTTCTTTCAACCTCTGCAATACTTTCTCAATGTGCAACAAATGTTCTTCTCTAGTCTTACTGAATATCAAAATGTCATATAGATATACAATCATAAATTTACCCAAAAATTTCTTCAAAACCTCATTCATCAATCTCATAAAAGTACGCGGTGCATTAGTTAAACCAAAAGGCATAACCAACCACTCATGCAAACCTTCTCTAGTTTTAAAAGAAGACTTCCACTCATCACCTTCTCTGATTCTAATCTAATGATATCCACTTTTCAAATCAATTTTGTTAAATTACTTTGCTCTAGTCAAACTATCCATTATGTCATCCATTCTCAGTATACAAAACTTGTACTTCACTATTATCTTGTTTATTGCTCTGGAATCAGTACACATTCATCATTCTCCATTCTTCTTAGGTGCTAATATAGCTAATATCACACATGAACTCAAACTTTCTTAGATTAGACCTTTCTGCAACAACTCTTGGATTTATCGGTTCAATTCTTGATTCTCAGTAGGTGTTAATTGATGTGGTGCCTTATTCGATAAACTAGCTCCAGGGATTAGATCCATGCAATGATCAATACTTCTCTTTGGTGGCAAACCATTAGGTATATTATTAGAAATAATCTCCTTATACTCGGTGAGTATCTTATCAACCTCTTCAAGGATGCTATCCACTATTTTCTTACTTGATTTGTTAGGAATCATAGCAAAACACACATCATTTTTCTTCAAATCCTTAACAAACTTTCTTCCTTCCATCAAACAAATTTTCAAAGATGTACAAATATTACTAACAGGTTCTTCAATCAAAGGCAACAATATTTTCTTTCTCCCATCATCCCAAATAGTATATTTATGCAATCTTCCATCATACATAGCATGTCTATCATATTTCCAAGGTTTACCCAACAAAATATGACAACAATCCATAGGCATGATATCACATAACACCTTATCATAGTACTTCCCAATTTTCAAATTCACATAACATTTTTCACTTACCAAGAGTGTATGTTCATCCTTGATCCATGAAATATGATAGGGTTTCAGATGTTTCAACCTTTCTAGCTGCAACTTTGTAACCATTTCCTCATTTTCCAAATTCTCCGAGCTTCCACTATCAATGATTACCTTCCACACTTCATCAGAAATTTTGCATCTAGTCTTGAACAAACTTTTCCTTACCGGATCTTCCTTATTACTTTCACTCCATAGTGCTCTCCTAACCACCAAGTTCTTTTCTTTCACAGGTTCATTCGGTGAGTCTTCTTGTACCAAAGCATGTCTACTATTACCGACCTTCTTACTCGCATGCATACATTCAAATGATCTATGTACTTCTTCTCCATAATTGTAACAAGTTCCTCAGAATCCACCTCTGCTATAACTACCTTGGTAGTTACCACCTCTTCCTCTAGCAGAACTTTCAACTTTCCACTTGGTCTTGCCTTTATCATGATTTGTTTTGTCTTGATCAGATCTACTATTCTCACCATAAGATCTACCTCTTCCTCTAGGGAATATAACACCTCTTCCTCTTTGTCTTTTCTCATGTCTTTTGTTCAATTTATCCTTAGCTTTCAAGGAAAACTGATAAGCTTCTTTAATGCTTTCTAACTTAACCAAACTAATTTCCTCTTGGATAGAAACTCTTAACTCATTCAAGTACCTAGAAATTATTTCCACTTCATCCTCATCATGTCTAGATCTAATATCTAATCTATAGAATTCCTCAGTATAGTCTTTTATCGAGTTGTCTTTCTCTCTTAAACTTTGCATTTACCTAACTAGGTTAATCTGATAATCACAAGGTAAGAAATTTCCTTTCAAATTATTTGCCATCTTATTCCATACCTTGATTTTGTCTTTGCCTTTCCTTTTTCTGTCCAATTGCAAATGCTCCCACAACAAGGATTCATGACTTTTCAACTTTGTGCTTGCAATCTTCACCTTCTTTTCCTCAGGAATAATTTCATACTCAAAATACTTCTCCATCTCAGTGATCCAATCCATCAATTCATCTAAATCTAACTTTCCATTGTACTCAGGAGGATTGAAATGTGGTGTAGATTTTAGATTTTTCAGTGCCTTCAACAATCTATCCTCACCTTGATCCATCAAAGGTGCAGGTTCAACTTCACCTTGTTCCTCTTCAATTTCTTCATCACTAACATCTTCAAGATGTCTTCCTTGGCACTGGGATGTCTCTATAGCTTCTAACCTAGCAGCAATCTATCTTAGCATATCTACCAATCCTGGATCTGCATCTCACCTTCCATGAACCATCTTCAAAACCCTCTGCAATTTTAGGTCAGATCGCAATCTTCTACCCCACAAAAAATATAAACTAGGGCTTCACAAAAAGGAATCCTCAACCTAGATTCACAAATCTAGATCCAGATCTCAACCTCACTCGGATACCACCTGACACAAGTCATGGCAGGATTGAAGGGCCAAAGGCACACCTTAATCATGACCCTCTTGTAGAGATCACACATGCGAAAGAAAACACACAATAGGGAAGAGAGAATATACAAAACTCCATATATTATTCATCAATGGATTCATACATGTCAGGCTGTAAGGCCTTCCCAGTTATGGCCAAATACAATCAAATTTAATTACAATAGTCATTTAACATGCAATGATTCATTCTTTAGAAACTATCTTCTATCTTCTAAACTCGACCTCCTACTACTGAGCTGCTATTGATGCCCCCCTTAAAAACTATGAATAACAACTACATTTATACAAGAGGCTACTGAAACAAGTCAGCCTTCAAGTCCATCATTGGAGAAAGGAACGACTAGATCTAGGTCCAAATGCTTCCCAATGATCGATACCAACATTAACTCTACAACCAAAATTCAATGCATAAGTTGGCCTCAACAAGAAAGAAAAATGAACCACTTGGTGGGCAAGGTTACTGAGCAATAGGAAAAACAACTCAAAAAATTAACCGAACAACTCGGTCAAAGAAGGAACTAAGCAAATACCAAGCCAACTCAATCAAAGAAGGAACCGAGCAAACTGAACAACTCAAAATTATTTTTGGTGACACGGGATTGCTAAGAACCCAAGATGCTCCTGCATCATTCCCCACCAAGAAGTGCTAGAAATTGGATTTATTTCCACCATCTGATGGAGCCTAGACAGTTTGGATCAACAGTTGTAATTTGAAATTATAGAAGGGTTGCTTTTATGAGTCATTGGTTCACTCGTATGAATTTAAAGCTAGACGCGATTATAGTAATTTAGCATAAAGAGGTGTCAAGATATTAAATTTCTTCATTCTACTTTCCCCAAGGATTGAGACATTTTTTGCAGCTGGTGGAGTGATTGAAAGGTTTCTTCCTTGCTGATAATTCAAGTAAAGATTGGTACGAAGAAGTCGTAAGTTATCCCTATTTTTATAAGATGTTATGTTCTCTTGAGTATTTTCTACAAATTTCTCATGGGATTCTTTATTTTCAAGGATCTATTATTATTGTTTTATTGAGAAGATCATTGATGAACAAAGTAAGAGAAATCCCTAGTTCTAAGAGTTTTCAGAGGTCACCCTAGTTTGCGAAGATGCCACAAGTTAGAGAGGATTCAAGGAAAGTGGGGTATCTTGAGAGAAATATTTATGATGATTTCTTAGACCATTTAAAGCCCTTCACAAATAATAGGGTACTCGGTACTAGATTGGTTAAATGAAGAAGAATTGACAAGGGTTCGTATGATGTATTTGGGAACATAATGGATGACAGCCTACCAATTTCAGGACTAAAATTAATCAGTCAATGGTATGGCCAGGGAAATCTTTCAAATCCTGAGTCAAATACTTGGCAGTTTGACCTAGGCAAGTTAGTTGTTTTGAATGTATTTTTGGATGTAGACCTTCTCCTAAAAATAACATATAGATATGACCCAGTGACCATCGTGGAGATGAAATAAGAGAGGTGTTTGACACCAGTGAGTTGTTAGCCAATTTGATGGACATTAATTTGAAGGGTTTCCTGTCCCAATACACTAGAACTAAAAATGTGGCTAGGAAGAGACTTCTTCCAGCTCATTTATCTACGATGCAATCAATAAAATATTTTTTAGGGCAATCCACTCAGGAACCTTTCTCTCTAGAGGCCTTCGCTAAACACTTGCAGGATACATACTACTCTTTGTGTCAACTTTTGGGGTCACATGGTGGATATAGTATGCCTCCCGAGTTCATGTACATGGCCATCTAGATTCAACATCCCAATTTTGTTTCAATTTATGATTAACCTACCTTCATGGAAGAAAAGATGCAATATTTAAAGAAGAGAGGTAGTGAGACATTCTACTGGTTCTCTTTCTTGATGCATGAGTTCCTTTTCAAAAATGTTGATTACTTCTAACAATTCATGAGGTTAAAAAGGAGCATGGATGGGGAGCCTATGCCTATACAAACATAGACCACATTAATGTCCAGAGACTGGGAAGGATCCATTTATCTCCTTTAGATAAAATCTTTGCATCTAGGCTAAGGGCTATATTAATTATGAATGTTCCAAGGGTCCTTTCTGAATTGTTAGATTTTCTAAGGCCCAAGGAGAGGAGGCCTGAATTAAAGAGAGGAGGCCTGATTTAAACATTGAGCATAATTGGGGAGACATTATTCCATATCAGGTTAGAATTTTCATCAGAGTGTATGGTTTCAGGGGCCATCCTGTTGTGTTTCCCTACCATGTAACCTTGAGATTGGGTTTTTATGAAGTCATAAGGTAGATTGGCGCAATTTAGGATAGTGAATTGATAGGAAAAGGTAAAGGTGCCCTGTTTCCAAATTACACTTTTTTTCATCATTTTGAAATCACAAAGGGGGGATGGGCACACTTAATAAAGATATTGAACCCTTACAATTTGAGGGTTAGTGTGGCAAGGAACAATGACCCAGAGGGTTTCCATAATTTGTGTAGGAAAAGAATCAGGATCAAGGAAATTCCCCATGAATTCCATTACCCTAAGGATTGTATAATAAATAATTATGATGAAGAGATACAATAAGAAAATAAGAGAAAACAGTTATCTTTCAAGGTAGAGTGGGATGAAATCAAAAAATCTAAGCCAAATTATGATCCTCTTAAGACATTATCACCTTTTTTTGTGAAGATGTCAACCTTGTTTAAATGTTTTAATGACATATTTTCTACTTTAAGACAGAAGCGAGGAAGAAAGGGATCTTTCAAATTGGTATCCCCTATTGTACAAGCTTGTGAATAGCCTATTGTGGGCAAGATTGGAGAAGAAAGACCTATTTTTATTTCTTACACCTCAGCAAAAAGGGCTTACAAGGGGTTTAGGGGTGAGTAGGCCAATTATTCAGACCCAGAGGAAGAGGTAAGGAGGAAAAAGGAAAGCATATTGTGACTAGTAGAAGGTCAATTTCCCCTCCTCTCAGGCCATTAAAAAGAATTAGTATCATGTAGCCCCATGATTCCCCAAGGAGAGAGCCTTCCCCACCATCTCTAAAACCACCATCACCTCTTGCAAAGTTCAATGTGGAACATACTTATAATGCCAAGGCAGGAAAAGGAAAGGGTGCTTAGTCTGTCCCACTTGTGCAGTTATCAAGTGATAAGGATTCAAATGATGATGATGATGATGATGAAATAGAATTTATCACTATCCCAGAGGTAGTTTTATAGGTGGGTGTCCCATTTCTACCTATTGTGCCCCTTCCAAACTTTACTTCTTTAGAGATACAGGGCAGGGTCCATAGGGATTTGAGAAGGGAAGCTTGTGAAAAGTTTCTAAATGATGAGGGGTTTGTAAAAACCCAGGATTTTCAATAATTTATGTGGCAAAGAAAAATTGAGTATCAAAGGAGGTTGGAAACAAGAAAATCCCAATGGATTGATGAGCTAGAACAAGAGATTGTAAATGAAGTGCAATTAGAAGTGTACCATGAATTCTAGACCTTGACACCAGAAGAGCGAAGAAAGATTGTACATGAGGCTAGTGTGCTAATTCTACCTAAATGGGATATTGTTGATGTTGTGGCCATTGATGCAGTAAGAAAAAATATGCATTTTCATGGAACATAGGCAGAACATGTTGAAGTGGCCCTAAAGGGAGCTTACTACAGCAAGGATTATGCTACCTTGGCTATTTGGTCTCTCATTCCTACAACAAAGAGAATGGACATATCTAATGTCAACCCTGGAGTGAAAGGTAATGTAATTTTATAGAGGGTTGTAGATACAGGTGGTGTGCAAGATACAAGACAAAATTTGGAATCTGATAAGTTTATTCTAGATGTTGCACAAAAGGAAGAAAAGGAAAAGGAGGACCTTATGTTTAGAAATCAACACCTTTTTTGAGAATATGATATAAAATCCAAGAGATGTGTAGAGTTGGAGACAAAGAATGTAGGGTTGGATTAGAGGATTAAAGATTTAGAAAAGGTTTTGCAGTCAGATATTCCAAAGTCATCCACATTAGCTGGGATAGGGTTGTAAATCATCAGATCGGGTATGACTGAAATGGAAACATCTCCACCACCTTTTTCATAGGATGTTCTTGAGGAAACAAAATATTTAGTTGAGGCTACTAGGGCCCAACTTTATCAAAAAATTGATGAATTAGAAAAATCCTTAATTCAAAATTAGGAGGATTTTGAAAAGAAAAAGAAGGATATGGTACAAATAGTTTTGTATCATTTAAATGAAAAGGTTGATGTGAAATTGGTTGGTATACATGTTGGTTATACAATGATTTTTGAAGCAATTAAAAAATTTGATGAAGATAAGGCAGCGACAAGACCATTATATGATAGATGGATCCAAAGAATAGAAAAAATGAGAATTATCAGTTTGGGATATAGATATCATAAGGAAAGGCCTCTGAAGATCCAACCCACTTTTGATTTCATGAAAAATCTAAAGGATTTCCAAATGTTGCCCAACCATATTGAAGGAAGGATGAGTGAGTAACAAAAAAAATTAATGAAATAAAAGAAACTCTCTTGCCTTCAATGTTGGACAAGGATGGATGGGTAAAAACAATGCAGACATGGAAAGATGAAGGAAAGGAAAATTTGGAGGCTGTAGTGGAGGAGATTTGTGATGACATGGACAAAGGATTGATAGAGGAGTATATGGAAAAAATTATTGCCACAGGACTATTATGTGATAGTTTTGAAAAGGAGGTAAATCAATGTGTCGTCAGGTATACTCCATTCAAAAGAAATTCAGATGAAGTAATGAATTTTGATTGGACTGCTGAACAAGAGTACAATTAATGGGTGTAAATGTATGTCAGGGAGTAAAGTACCATGACACATTGATATATTTTTCTGGTACTTTTTTATCTTAATAATTTATTAGACACCTACTTTTGTTGTTGACAGCCATAAACTTGGTTCACAAGTCTTCACCGACGGGACTTGCTTACAGATTTGAAAGGATTACACTTCTATGGCAATTGTTTTTCCTCTTCCCAAGATATAAAACATTGATAAATTGTCATCTCATGGCCCTTAGCTTGTTGCTTCCTTTTTTCCTATAAGAGGGTAATCAAGGCCATGAGAAAGGGGTCGATAATTAGGGTTTTCTAAGAGAAGTTTAGAATGGTTGGTCCAAACATTTTTGTGTGTATGTATTGAGAATTAGAGTAATAGAAAAGAAATCCAGTGATATTTTTTTGCAGATATTGTGTCTTTTAATGATTGTTGATATTGTACCAAAGATAGTTGCATCAATAAAAATTTAGAGTTTTTCTGGTTCATTTCCTCTCCTATTGAAAACTTTATGTATTTTGATATAATATAATCAAAGATCTTATTATTTTGTTGCATTGTTGTGATGTGCGTAGTAGGGTTCATGATTTAATTCAAAGAATTAATTAAATTCCTAGATTCTCAACTGCAGATGCATAAGGTTTGATTTTTAGGATTATGATAAGTAGGGTCTATCAAAAATCATAGATAAACATATTTATAATACAAATGTGTCATAGATCAAAAGGATATAATTCTCAAAATTTTGGTATGATGTTCTGTATTTGAAAGATGTTTTTGCCCAATAAATGACGCACTAGTCCAAGCTAGGGTTTTCTTTATATTCCTCTCATTTCAAAATTAAATCATTTAATTTTGTGCAAAATTTGTGTCCTACCCTGTTTCATACTCCATACAAGTTGATGTTCAATGGGTGATTAGCCTTCATCTAGTACCTCCCTATTATTTTTGATGTTTCATATAAGACATATCTATTTGTACAATACCATAGATTGAAAGTGTGTGTTAAAAAGGGCATTGAGGTTTACCTGCCTTGATTTTGCAGAGCCTAAAGAGAAGAAGGATTTCTATCCTCGTTAGTTGGTCCATTTCTTGTAGGAACTTGTTACTTAGACTTGGCTACTCTGTAGAATTTGTTCAAGAGTACTAGTAGCTACCTTGTAGTGTAAACCATGTCAAACCAGGAACCAACAAGGTGAACCCACCACTATTTTTATTTAAATGATGTATTATTAACTAAAAAATATTTTTTTAGTTAATTATTTGGCAAAGGTTTTCATATGCAAGAGTTTCTAGATTCAATTGTGTTGAATATAATAAAATTCAACACAATCGAATCCAAAAACTCTTGCAGATGATTATCACAAATTAGGGAAATCTCTTCTCTTTGTTTGACAAATATTTTTTATTTAATAAATGAGTAAATCATGTATTGTTACACTTTTTTAATGATGTCATAATTGAATGGAATTATTAAAATATATGAATTGCATGTGGTAATTCATTTATTTTATAATCAAATCAAATAATCATATATTCTATGTGTAAGGCCACTTCTATCCTTAAAATGATTGTCATGTAGACCTTAGTTGTGCCAGTCTAGTGATTTGTTGCTTTCTTACATGTTTTTTTAAAATTTAAACCTTGTATAAATATTTGTTTCTATGAGAGAATTTGACTTAAATCACTTAATAAAATATTCAAATTATTTTGAAATATTGAAAGGGATGTTTGGGTTTAATATGGGGAGCCTAAAGGTGTTAAGCTCACTTAGAGGGTTTTTTTACGTTTTCTCTCCCATCATGTGCACTGTACTTTTGTTCCCCGCACTTGTCTCAAGTTTGCCACATGTGTCTCACTTTTGGAAGTCTTGGAATTCCTTACACCAAATGATTACCTTGTTGAGGAGGTGGAGGTGAAAGTCTTTGGGTAAGTTTTCTTTAACAATATATAGAAATCTTGGGGGGTTTACAAGGCTCTTATTTACAATAGAAAGGCCTTTTAATTGAAGTTTAAATCTTGCTTCAGTACTAGGTTAATTTGGTGGAATTTGGGGGAGAAGGATAAGCCACCGGTCTTGACTTAGGGTGTTTGGCTCTATAGAGTGCCTTAAATGGAATCACAAATTTTAGTCATATTTTGGATGGAGTATAGCTAAATTTTTAGGATACACTGAAAATAGAGTTTGGTATTCTTGATTCTCAAAAGAGAACTTATTCTATGATCAGAAGTACTTTGAATGTTGTTGGTATTCTTGATTTTCAAAGGAGAACTTACTCTATGATAAGAAATTCTTTGAATGTTGCTAACTCTGTTGTTGAAATCAAGGATGGCTCTGAAATTTTTTATGTTGTTTCTTGGAAAGATGAAAATATGTTTAATCGAATCATCATTAGAAATTTCTATAGTATGCTAGTTGATACATGAGAGGTTTTTGTTTGGCTTAATTATTGTTGGAATATGGAGTAGTCTATTGCTAAATGCTCTCATTGTTTTATGTCTACCTAGACTAGGTCTAAGGAACCTAAGAAAGCTTCATTTAGATGGACTCTCACCAAGGGAATGTTTGTTTTTTATAATGGGCTTCATGTTGTTGGTATCCTTGCCAATACTTGCTGATAATGTGGCCAACCCAAGTCTTTCAAGAACACTTATTTTTTCTTCCATATATACTTCAAAATTTCATGAGTAATAATCATAAAAAATCATATTATGTGCAACATTAAAGGATTACAAATTCCCAACAAGAATTTTAAACCATGAAATTCATTCTTATTAACCCAACCAAAATGAATTTGCTTTAGTAGTTTGGTCCTTTCTTTTAGGACATATTTTTTATTGGATTAATAAGAATGAATTTCATGGTTTGAAATTATTTCTAGGAATGTGTAATACTTTAATGTCAAACTTAATTTTTTTTTATGATTTTGACTAATGAAATTTTGTGGTATATTTGGAAAAATAAGAACAAAGTGGTTTTCTAAGACAAGAGAAGAAATCTTACTAAGTTTTAAAGTCAACTCAATGTTATATTTATCATATTGAAAGTCTTAGTATAATAAAAATTCCAAAATATAGATTCATGATCTTGATTAAAGAAAGCTCTATGATAGTTTGCAAAATATAGGTAAAGAATGCACACTTCTTTCATCAAGGAAGAGACTAACTCAACCAAGAAGAGTTGGAGATTCTCAAGGAGTGCACGAAACAAAAAATTAGTCCCAAGCTAGATGAAATGACAATGTGCTATCAACTACTAGGAGTTACAAACATGAACTTATAGTGAAAGATGTCAATCCGAAGGATGCGTACGAATTTTCCTAAGGCAAAAAATGAAAATGCCAAGATCTAGAAGTTCAATTGATAGCACAAATATAAGAGATAAAATGATATGATCAAATGATTGATTCAATATTGATCAAATGATAATAGATACAACATAAATGAATACAAATTAGTTGTGCCTTAATATATAGGTAATGCATGATAACTAGGAGTGATGCAAGAGATAACCTATCAATAACACTAGGTGGATCATCCTCCATTGTACAATAAAGTATGTGCAAAATGTGCAAAAATGAGAGGATAATGTGATATGAGCACTAAATTTGGATCTCACACATAAATAGGTATGAGATGACAACTAACTCAACCTCAAGTGGATTTTTCCTATGCCATGTGATAAAATGAAATGCAAACTCCTAGGTGTTTACATGACAACTAATATGAAAATGCATTATCCTAAGTAAACTTAAGTAAAGTGTAATTAGGAATATTTAATTACACCAACACCCCCCTTAAGTGCAACATATGGGAATGCACTTAAGCTCACAATACTAGATGAAAATGCATGATGGGTCCTGGATACTAGGTCATGTTAGGTACCCATGTACAATCTACAAGTGCAAAAGGAATGCAATCTCTCATAAAGTGGAGAAAGAGGGAAACCACATGGGAAAAACCCTCCCCCAAAAAGATATATGAAAAAAAATAAGATGCATGGATGGATGGAGTAATCAAGACCCCCCCCCCATATTACAACACACATCATGCATATATAATCAAGAATCCCTATGTAGGAGAGAAGAAGTGGAAGAGAGACCAAGTAACCCCCGCTCACTGTAGAATGTAAACCTATGGTAGATGTTCTAGGATCGATGTAGAAGTAGTTCCATGAGTGTAGAACAACATTCCTCCCCTTAGGAAGAAAAAAAACCAAAGGTGTATCAATGAAGCCTCCCCAATCTGTAGGAAGAAATCTCAAAATAAATAAAATCTTTGAAACTTGCTCAAGTGTCCCCATGTCAATACTAAAATGTGCCTGGTCTAAATCATGTGTACTAGGCCACTCTATTTAAAAAGGCAAGTCAAGATAAACTAAGGATGAATGTAGAGCATGTGTCAAAGATTCAAGTGTCTTCTCTAAACATAAAGTGACCTCCTCCAATTGTTGTATCAAAGAATCCACAATCATGTCAACCTCAAAAGAATGAACAAGTGGAGAATGAAGATTAGGGTCATCATGTTTCCTTGCAACAACTGTAGAAGGATCATCTTCACCAAACAGAAGATGAATATTGTCAATAGTGTCTCCCAAATCTTCAATGTAGGACTCCACAAATAAACCTGAAATGTTTGTCAAGTATTCATTCCATGGAACTAAGTCTAGAAGACAAGAAAATATCTTGTTGCACTAAATCACCTGAACC
The DNA here is from genome assembly GCA_027943335.1 of Chamaecyparis obtusa. Taxonomy (NCBI): domain Eukaryota; kingdom Viridiplantae; phylum Streptophyta; class Pinopsida; order Cupressales; family Cupressaceae; genus Chamaecyparis; species Chamaecyparis obtusa. The sequence goes on from BSBK01000667.1 coordinate 756,292, forward strand.
ATGGCTGTATGAATGCAAGCATCATTAGGAACAATAGTAGATGTGATACCAAGAGGAGGAGAAGAAATGGATGGCTCAAGAGCTTGATCACATGTGAGAATACCCAAGTTCAAGTAGCCAAAGTCCTCCTCAAAGTCTGAATCAACACTGGAGGTGTGCTCAAAATCTGCTAAAGAATCACTATCATCATCATCAAAAGAAAAATATACAAAGTAATATAATTAAGATGCATGATCAACCACCCCTATAGCAATGATATTTCTAATCTCCAAGTCTGTGATAATAACTAAATCAGGAGTGAATTCCGTAGTCCTCCTTCTTGCACTATTAGTGAGTTGGTAGATGGAAAGGAGATTATGGGTTAAGTGAGGTACACACAACACATCTTTGAAGGTTCCCTCCCCCTTATCAATGTTTCCTTTCCCACTCACATTCATGTAAGTATGACTTCCCATCAAAATTGGTGACATATGACATGGCTCAAATGAAGAAAATATAAATTGTGAAGATTCCATATGATAAGAAGCCCCTGAATCTAGAAGCCATCTCCCTAAATCATGACTTGAAGTAGCAATTAAGGCTTTATCTTTTCCCTTATTCTTTTTGTGATCCTTTCCTTTATCAATATCTAAATGTGAAGAAGAGGATAAAGTAGTCATTCTTGAAGGTAGACTTATTTGATTCTTCCTAAGAAGATACTTGAGTTCATCTATTTCTTTCTTTTATCAATGATGTTCTTCATGTCCATTCTTCTTGCAATATGCACAAGTAAGAAACTCTATCTTGGATGATTTAACCTTATTGTTGAAGTTGTCTTGTGGTGAGAAGGTTGAGTGTTATTTCTCTTGTTGTGTGTCAAATTGTGATTTGGCCTTCCACTGCTTTTGCTTATTTTTCCTTGATTCCCTTAATTAGCTACCGATGCCTTAGAAGTTGAAGACTTGAGAATCCCCATACTCATCAATTTTGCTTATTCTAAGACCAAGGTTTCTACAAATGATTGAAATGAAGGTTTAGTGAAGGAACTTCTCATGGTCAACTTGTGAGTATTGTAACTTGAAACAAAGGCTACATATTCAAAAGGAATATTTTCCATCATATGATGAATCAATTGTGCATCCTTTATGGTAATACCACAATCCTTAAGTTGTGATCTCAATTCATTGACTTTGTTGATGAAATCTTTAATTGTATCAAAGTTCTTAGGATCTAATTGGAGAAGATTTTCTTGAATTGTGAATCCCTTATCCTCATCCACTTTACCATACAAACCTTCAAGTTTATCCCAAGCTTCCTTGGCATTCTTGAAGGATGAAATGTGGAACATGAGCTCTTGGGTAATGTATGTTCTCATAATTCCTAAAGCCTTATAATTTTTGTTATGCCATTTAGTTTTTGCATCATCATCTACATTAGGACCAATAGGTTATTTAATTGTTCCATCCGCATAATGATGAAAACCTTTCATCATTAACACGCTCTATACATTATCTTTCCATGTTACATAGTTATGTGGAGTTAATTAACAAAATGCAAGAGAACCCATGATGCAAAAATGAAAGAGAACAAGAGAGAATGAGACAGAACCACACAAGGCACCTCCCCAAATTTACTCAATCAAAGAACCCTCCCAAAATAAATGATTTTGACACTTTATATATAGTGCTTGTACAATTGCCACTTGCCAAAATGGACCACATTAGACTTCTAATTTTTCTAATTACAACAACAAATATGAAGCTATAATAGACTCAACAAAATAAGACACAAGATCTCTCAAGGATCTGATTAATTACAAGTGCGAAAATAGACCAAATGATGAAAGTGATATTTTCACCCAAATAAGCTTATAATCTGATAGCAAATCTAGAAAGTTTTCAAAAAATCATGCACTTTGAAAAAATTGCACTTGAAAATGTGTCTATATGAGCTTGAACAAAGCCTCTAAAGTTGCAAAATCAAAGATTGGACATGTATAGTCACCAAAATCTATAAATTCTGAAACATCCGTCCACCAAAACTAGAAAATAGTTGCACCACTAAAAAATTTAGGAAATTTTTAGCCAAAATAAAAAAAGATTATACTAAAGAAGGAGCTCAGATGACCAAGTTATCACCTCTCAAAGTTGGACTGCCAAATCAAAACTGCATATGATGAGGGGTCCAATTTTTCAAATCTGATGACATCAGCAAAATCAGAGCCTAAATTTGGCAGCCAAACAACCGTCACAAAAAAACCAAAATGCCCAATTCTGATGGTCAAATGACCATTAAATTTAACAAATTGAATGAGTGATACAAGTAGATGCCTAAAATTGATGGCTAAATGACATCAAATAAAAAATAATTTTTTTCCCTGTGACAGCTAGACAAGTGGCAAATTTAACATCCTAAAATCACTACAGAAGCAAAAAAAAAATTTACCAGGCTGACTTGGGGCTTGTGTGACCCATGTTTGTTAACATGTTGCAGAGGCTGATTAGGTGTGTGACATGGATTGATGTGGTAGTGTGACTTGGGTGATCATTGATGGAGTTTTCGTTGCACTATCAATGAGTTGGCAAGTCGGCCGGAAGCTTGGGAGTGAATGTGAGCTCGAGCTTTCTGAGTTCTATAGGAGCGCGAGCTGGGATAGAAGCATTATCCCATATGCATGGGAGAGAGATAATTTGATGTATTTTTAATAACCCACAGGCAACAACAAAATAAAATTGTGAGAGTGGCAATGAAGTCAGATGCTAGATGTTGGATGGTGGGTTGCGTGATTTGAGTGCTAGGTTTCTTCGCAAATGATACCTGTATGGATCCCACAAATTATGTTCTTTTCCTTTTGAACTTTATTTATGACATAGCCTGTAGAGTGCAATGACCAGATCTGACAAATACATAGGCCTAATAGGCCAAAAATTTTGTAGAAAAATATTCAAAAAATAATATTAAAATCTAAAAAATTGAATAATTACATATCCGAAATGGAAAATAAAATTTTTTAAAATATTACCAAATTTGCAAATTGGGCTGCCCAAGCCCGATTTACAAAAAAAATTGTCTCAAATTTGACTTCACCCAATATAGGCAAATTTATAGTCAAAATTCACCAAAATGACCACCCAGATGCAATGGTGAGGTCAAATTTTATTCTAGATGCTCCCAGAAATTGCTGCACCTCTAGATATGAGTCATGACCCTCCAAAATTGAAATAAATAACTCTCCAATGGCTATGCAATGACACTCCTATGGCTCTAATACCATGTAAGAATTTTCCTAAGGTAAAGAATGAAAATGTCAAAATCTATAAGTTGAATTGATAGCACAAATATGAGAGACAAAATGATATGATCAAATGATTGATTCAATATTGATCAAATGATAATGGATACAATGAATGAATACAAAGTAGATGTGCCTAAATATATAGGCAATGCATGATAATTAGGAGTGATATAAGAGATAACCTATCAATCATACTAGGTGTGATTGAAAGGAGCACTAAATATGGATCTCACACATTAAGAGGTTGATGACAACTAACTCCACCTCAAGTGGAATTCTCCTACACCATGTGCTAAAATGAAATGCAAACTCTTAGGTGTCTACATGACAACTAATATGAAAATGCATTATCGTAAGTAAACTTAAGTAAAGTGTAATTAGGAATATTTGATTACACCAACAAGACAAAACCTTTCCATCACTTGGTACCTATGACTATGATTATTGTGAAGGCACCTTTATTGCTAAGGGTTGTTGGGAATGATTGTGTCTTGAGTTCAGATGATATATTTTGAATTATATGTATTCTCCTTCTTGTTGAAAGTGGTGATGTTTTGATTGTTTGAATGGAGTTTCAACTCCTAATACTGTCAAATTTTGTTTCATATAATATATATAATATAAAAAGAACATCAACAATGTCTTACATGTTGAACCTTTTATTGCTTTTAGCATATAGATTTTAATAATAATCTATACAAAATATGTTGAGTGAGATCATTTTCAAAATGTCTATTTTTTTTCATTATAATAAGTAAAAATAACAACCCAAAAAATACACATTGACAATAGTGTCACTTAACATATTTTATATAAATTATTATTTTTTAAATTTTTTTTAGCAAGCTCTGCCTAGGGAGTAGTACCCTTTATATTGCCAAAAAACAAGATTACATCTGACTTAGGAGATGACTCTCCCATTACAAAAATCACAATCTGAATACTATATGTTCCTAATCTCAATGAAAAAGATAACCAATACTCTCGCCTATCGATATTAGTCTTGCTACTATCTCTTCCGAGAATAGCTTGTCATTAGCTTGACAAAATGCCACAAACTTACCCATGTCATATTCTTTCACTACGCAAGACTTATACAACAACCATGCCTTTTTCATCAACTTTGTATTGTCTTTGTCCTCAAGGGAAAACAAGGCCTTGAACAAACCTCCCGAAAGACTAGTGTCCATCAAATCCAGGGCATTAGTTACCTAAAAATAATGTTCCTCTGCAATCATCCTTCTGATCATTCCATTAACGGGCACCGCATGGCCTATTACTTGGAGAATAGGCTGGAAGAGATCGAAGATAATCTTCCCATCATGGATATGTGGTCTTGTCCAATAATCGGCCCCCAATAAACCAAGCATAGTCGCCTTCTCCCTATCATTTGCTTGGTTGAAAATATGCTTGATTTTCTCTTCCGGTGTTTCCCTTAACTCTGCATCCTAAAGACATCTGCATCCAATGCCCATCATATTTTCCATTAGACGCTGCAGGATTGAAGAAACATGGTTCCTTCCAATGAACTTAGGATCTCTAACCCAAGGAGGGAATAAATAGAATGAGAGTTCTGACAAAAGATGCCTCGGCCAAGGATATACGAATGCATCATTGCACGAGACTCCACCAAGCTACCATTGCAAAGTTGGGAAGGACTCTACAATGGTCATGCGTGTCTATAGAAATATCCCATCCTTTCTACCCGCGCTGGCAAATCTGACTCAAGCCTATTCCCGTCCTGTCAAGGGAATCGATATCTAAATTTACTAGATTTTGTAGATCCTCTAGGATTGGATCATCCTTGTCAAATTCCCAATCTAATCCTTTGTACACATGTTGTACTTTAAAATCTTCCAATTTTAGTAAATGTTCTTTCAAACTAGGAAGCCAACTAGCCAACCGCCAACTGGAGAATTCTGATTTCAAAACCCCATTAATGATAATCAGGGAATCTCCTTCAATGATGATTTTTCCAATGTCATTGGAAGAGCACCAAGCTAATCCATCTTCCAAGGCTGAGATTTCTACCACACTATTTGTGGTGAAACCCACTTTTCTCATGATGCCTTTCAAAATTTCCCCCTTATCATTTCTAATGATTGCGCCAATGTCACTATCTCTTGAATTGCCTCTACTAGCTCCATCGAAGTTTAGCTTTGCCCAATCTTTTGGAGGAGCCTACTAGCGTGTAACCTTTATGTCCACCTTTTTGTCTTTTAGCCTATGATCACCCCTATGAATAGTACTCCACGTCTTTTCCATATCCAAATCCCATTTTGACATGAATTTATAATTAAGCCCCAATATTCTGCCATTAACAACTTCTTCTATAGCAATTTGGATTTTAGTCTTAAGTTGACCGATTTCTAAGACTTTTTCTTTGAATATCCTCTGATTCCACTCCTTCCAAATATGCTAGACCAACATTGAGGGACTTACTAACCAAAAGAGACCCCATTTGGATTGAGTTCTATCTTGGGGCCATGAGGATAAAAATTCTTTTAGTGTGCCATTTCTTACACCCTGCCATTTTAGTATCCCCACAAGCCAATCCCAGCAATCTTGAGCAATAGGGCACCACAAAAGAAGGTGGTCCACCATCTCTTCCTGCTGATGGCACATGATGCACCAATTAGGGCCGGATATTCCAATTCATTTTAGCCTACTGCCTGTCAAAATTCTACCATGTAATGCCACCCAAAGGAAGGCTCCAGCCTTAGGCAATGGCCATTTTCCCCAGCACAATTTAGTCATCCAATAATCATTACTCTGCCTGCACCTAAGAAGATCATATTTGAGCTTTACCTTATATGAGCCTGATTTAGACACGCTCCAGATTAAAGAGTCTTCCTCATTTGAGTGGATGACTATTTTGTTAAGAAGCAACTCCTGCAAACGTGTACTATTGACCGATGTCAGGTCACCAATGCTTCTCCATCTGGCCTTAAAGGAAGAGGGGGATTGGAAAACTATGTAGTCCACCACCCTACTAGCTACTGATGATTCCATGCTATTCACCTAGTCTTTTTCTGAGAAGAAACTATCCAGTGGCCTATCCCCTAACCAAGAATTTCTCCAAAACAATGCTCTACGACCATTACCAATCTGCCTTGTGAGATGTTCTGTGATGACTTTTTTGTTGTCCCAAATATGCCTCCAAAAAGGGGAGCCAGATTGTGCATTTTCTGCGATCAAAATTCTATCCGGATCCCATGAATTGAGGTACTTAGCATTCATTATTTGACACCATGGCTTATTCGGAGTCTTATACATCTTCCAAGCCAATTTGGCACCCAAGGCTATGTTTTGAAATTCCATACTTCTGAGGTTTGCTCCTCCTTTATCCTTGGCTAGACATGTCATGTCCCAGTTAATGAGATGTATCCTTTTATCTATAGTTGAACCTTCCCATAATTTTTTTTTAAATAAACTATCAATAGCAAAGGTGGCTCTCTTAGAAAGTCTATACACCGACATGTGGTAAATGGGAATGGCTGATAGAACTGACTTAATCATGAGAATCCTTCCTACTTGAAAGAGCCATGTATTCTTCCATGAAGAAGTTTTTGATCAAATTTTATCAATGACTCCATCCCAAAATTTATTATCCATGCGCCCTGCAAACAAGGAAACTCTAAGGTACAAAATGGGAAAATTACCTTCCTCAAATCCCAAGATATTAATGATGGAACCTCTTAGCTTCTTGTTGGTATGGAGAAATTAAACCCTTGATTTAGTGGTATTCATGACTTGACCTGATTCCCTTTCATAATCTAATAGCATCGCCTTGATGATCCTTGCTTCCATAACCGATGCCACTCCAAAGAGGATAGCATCATCTGCAAATTGGGAGTGAGATATGGGATCCATATTATTTTTAATTGAGATTCCACACCATTTACGAAGCATGGTATTCTACTTGATGAGATGACCCAAAGCTTCTACCATCAATACAAATAGAAAGGGAGAAAGGGGATTGTGTGTGTGAATTTTGTACCTAGCTGTAGACACAACACTTCAGTAAAATATTAGAGGTTAGCAAAAACCAAAATCATGCAATGAAATGGAAACTAAACTAACCAGGTGATTTACTGCCTTCTAGTAGGTGCGAGTATGATACTCTTAGATCAGACTGAGACCAGTGACAATACAACACCTAAACAAAGGATTTGAATGCAAAGAATGAAAGATTATGTGAATGCAGATTATTCTATATTTTTGGATTTTTTGTGCAATAATGTGGAAAACTGTATGAAATTAATCTAGAATGAATGAAATTGGAATGCAGATTTGATCTAAAAATGCTATGAATGAGTATGAAACTATGAATAAGAAACTATGTAAAAGCTAAATGATCAACTATGAAAGATCTCACAAATCGCCCGTCATGAATGCTCAATCCTTCAATCACCAATTCGCCAGAGTAATTGTGCAAATTTGAGAGTTGTAATTATGGAGAGCTGAGCCTTGTTTTTATAAAAATCGAGGGCTTTGAGGATGCAAGAGAAAAGCCATAAATCACTCTTGATAAACTCAGGTTGATTTTTGAGTTATCAAGAAATCAGAGATAATTAACTCACAAAATTATGCAAAAGCATGCAAGAACAGCTTTTTAACTCAAATCAAAAGTTTAGATCAGCTTTGAACTCAAAATAGAATGTTGAGTTTCCAAAAAGTTAACAACTTGCATTGATTTCCTGATTTTGAGTTTAACTGCTCTTTGAATGTGCACAATTAATTATGAATTAATTAAATAAATAAAGTGATTTATCCTCAACTTAACTGATTTTTTAATTAAAATAATTGATTTACGAGTTAATCAATTATTAAATCAACCTTTATTCAAAAACTATATTATTAAATATTGACAACTGACATGAATTAATTAAATAATAATTTAATCAATTAGTCATAAGATTTTTGATTTATTGTCAAAATTAAATAATACAATTTAGGAATAATTTAATTAAATTCAATTAAATAATTAAGTGGCAGTATTAAATCTAATTAATTAAATATTCAAAATATTCAATTAATCAAACTTTAGGATAAACAAGATTTATCGCCAAATAATTATTAAATTAAGAATAATTATGATAAATTAGGAATATTACTAGGAATATTCCCGATGCAGAATTAAGGATAAAATCAATTAGGATTCGATAATGTGCAGATTTGCCTTAGGTTAGGAATTTGATGTCGATTTCGTTCGATTTGAGGATGTAGGAGATTAATGAACCTATAGCCCATTTTTGGGGTATTACATTTTGCCCCTCTTTGAAGCACTGTGCAAGGCATAGTGGTTCAAAGAATAGTCTATGTCTGATAAAGATGTTTTAAACTGATTTGAAAGATGAAAGATTAACAGATTCTGAGATAGAAATTGATTGAAAGATTGGAAAAAGAGATACTGACCCAAACCCAGAATGACCAGGAATCGAGATGATGCTAGCTATATCAACAATGAACCGATGATTATGAAGAAGTGTCAAAACACTTGATTTTGAACCTTATGATTGTGAAGAAGTGAGTGACTGATTCTAGACCTCAATGTCCTTGTATGAATCATATTGGTATCACATCCTGAACCCATCAGTTACGAAGAAACAAGGAAATGACACTAATGAACCAATAGTTACAAAAAGCTGATATAGTTTACAAGATAGATTTAGGATACTAGATTGATATGGATCTCGATGAATCTGACATGCCCCAAGAAATGATAGATTTTCCCCAAGCGATGAGGACTTTTGATGAATCAATAACTAGATGTGGTTGTTGTCTTGATCACTGAGAGAAAGATCTTGATTTACAGATTTGATTGATGTGCAATACCATGCCCCCTTCAGGATGAAAATCAAAATCTGATAAGAAAAGTCAGCGTTATATAGTTTAGAAGCATGTTAATTGATTTGAGAAGTGGTTGGACACATCTGAGAATGCATTCTACATCGTTTAGAGGTCCTGAAGACCAAGTTTGACTAGGTTTGACCATGAGTTGACCATAGTTGACCAAGTTGAAATTTCAATAGTTTGATGTAAGATAATCAGTTAAGTTGAATACTAGATTTCTATGATAATTGAAGGTTGATTATGCAAGCAGTCAAACATCCTGGGTTTGAAAATTTTAAATCATGATTTTGACATAGTAAATGATTTTAGATTTTGATTTTGATCCTGAAAATGGGTTCAGAATGTTGAAATTAGCCAAGGGTGCAATTTTTGTGAAAAACGGAGCACTTTTGAAATTTTGGTCAAAAGCTATATAAAGGCCAGAAGGGTCATTTTCAATCCATTTTCAGCGTTGACTTTTGAAAACCTTGTGGAGCCCTCTGAGCGAGAAAATGGTAGAAATGAAGGTACATGTGTCTTATCACCATTTTGAGTGCAGTAGGAGGCATCAAAGACCTTGACAGTATGGACATTCGATAGGTGGACCTCTATGCTTCTCTGAAAAGTCAATTTTTCTTTGTTTATAGCATTTTTAGCATTTATTTCGTACGTTTTCAATTTTTAATTTTTGCATGCACAGAAACTCGTATGACTATCCTTCTGAGCTCGTACGAATTTTCAACTCTAGTTAAATTGTCGTATCATTAACCCCCAAGACTCGTATGAGAGGGACCCAAGAGTCATATGATGTTTCATCAGGTCCCTCCTAACTCGTACGAGGAGATATACAGTGTCGTATCATCATGGTTTGTCATATGGTATCCAATGAAAACTTGTACAATTTTTTTTTCCAGTTTGATTTGTCATTTGGAAAACAGTGAGCCCAAAACTCATTTCTAGGGAAAATTTTTGAATTTTTTGAACTTTGAGCTTGATTACTGAGTCTTTGATCTACCTTCTAAAATAGTAAATTGTTCCATTTCTATATGTGTAGCCTATTTTTCAACCAAAGTACTAATAGGGTTCCCTGTTTCTATGTTGTGTAGTTCATATATCTTGATGTTCACGTACGCATCTCACATCCAGCCACGTAGAGACTTTGTGTTTCCTTTCCTGATCCGATGAGAGTACATCTTGCTTCATGCGATTTTGAAAATCTGATCCATTTACCCAAGATTAGGGTAAACCATGGTCTTTTGACTGCATTGATAGAGAGGTTCCATTCAGAGACATAGATATTTCATCTACCCACTGGAGAGCTCACTGTGACTCCAAAGGATGTTTATAGGATTCTACGTATTCTGTTCCATAGTAGTCAGCATCCAGCTTATGTGAGTTCGGGGAACTCTGGATTATTAGCATTCAGACATCTCTTCAAGGATGACACTCAATTGATTGGTTCTATTTCATGAGAGACCTTGGTACAATGCTATGGTCAGACCCATAGATTAGAGTGCATCCTTGCTGGGATGATAGGTGGTATTATCATGTCTGACCATCAGCAGAACGGTCTTTTGATGGGCTGGGCCTCGATGGTTACACGTCTAATGGTGACTCCTTCTGAGTTAGCCGGGGGTCAGTGTCTCTTGGCCCACATGTTCTTTGACATGCACGAGGTAGTATATCAGGAGAGAAAGACTTTTTCTACTAGTGCTCTAGTGTTACAAATCTGGGTGTGGGAGCATATCCTAATTTTGAGACCAGTGTGTCAGTCACAGAGGCAACCACAGGAGCCTATGATATATATTTATGCTAGATATGTCATACTGGGGTGCATGGGCCATGTAGAGTACTCAAGATGGTGTCTTGATGACATGACATTTGTACAATGGAGGCCCTATGTAGAGATTGATCCTTGACCTATTGTACAAGAGCAATTTAGTTTCTTATTTCAGAGCTGGCTGTTGATAGGATGATCATCCTTTGTATTGGAGAGATTTCTTATTACCAGGGTTTGGCGATAGTATGGATGAGTGCAGGATGCACCTCAAGATTATGCCACGTATGCACAGATAGCTCATGAGCTTGGACTTGGATGGACCCCAAGGCTTTCTTATGCCTTGTGTTCACAGGAGTACAATGGTATCATTGGTAGAGACTGGGAGTACAGACCACAAGTTTTTGATGCAGGAGTTACAGATGGATTTATTGCATGGCTTGCTGATCATCCTGTTTATAGATTCTCTGACTCTACAGAGTTGATACCTTCCATGGAGGAGGTGATGGATGTCATAGGTGCTCCGATGAGATAGGGTCCTAGACCCACACAAGTTCTAATTTTACACCCCACACCTCCAAGACCAAGAGCGGTGGCTCCTCCACAGAGACCATCAGGACAGATGAGGCCCCCTCGTCCCACTAGTTCCACAATAGGTAGATCTATAGGTGCATAGAGATAGACTAGCGGAGAGGGTGGTACTTTAGGTAGTGTTGGTACTACCAAGGAGGTACTTGCAACGGAGTAGGTTTTAGGTGGTAATTCTGATCCCTTATAGGAGGATACCAATTTTGATCTGGGTGCAAAGGTTAGATGTCGTAAGGTGTAGAGACCAGAGACCACAGTGCAGCCTGCTGAAGATACTGACATGCCGGTAGTAGACACTGATCCCAGTGTTCCATTGACTACACATGAGATTGTGAGGAGACTCAGATTATAGGTCTAAGACCTGAAGGTTCACAGTGCTCACTGGGAGGAGAGGTTTCTAGAGGTAGATAGACAACGTACTAAGCTTCGTGGTGATGTTTAGAGATTACAGGTAGAGGTTATTCATCAGACCTCCAAATCTACTTACTATGTTTCTACATACTATGTTGCGATTCCACTTGCTCAGAGAGTTCCTTCATACTCTTAGTACATTATAGCATTAGAGGGAGCAAGAGCACCTAGAGCCGAGGTAGTACCTGATGCACCACCACCACCTCCACCAAACGGAGAGGATCAGGTTGACAGCTGATCTGTCATGATATTCGGATATTTTTGTTGCTCTTTTGATATTGATACTGTTCTAATAGCTCACATGAGCTCATTCTTTTATACATTGTGCCAGTAGTGCACCCTTCAATATTTTGAGTTTTATGATATATATATATATATATATATATATATATATATATATATATATATATATATATATATATATATATATATATATATATATATATATATATATATATATATATATATATATATATATATATATATATATATATATATATGAGATCGAGACTTTTGGTTGTGACTTCTATTGGAATTAGGAGAGATAGGTACTGAGAGGGGAGGGGTGAATCAGTGCCTTCAAAACTTTACTTGTAAAAACCTTTTTGATCAATAACTGAATACTATAATAACCGATCAAAATAACTTGAATCTAATTGCATAAATCAATCATCTAGTTAACTTCAGAAAGTAAACAACATGAAATCAATATGACAATCACATAACACAAGTATTTTGGTAATGTAGAAACCCTTGTTAGAAGGTAAAAACTACGATGGGGATGACACCCACAAATTCTTCACTACTGCAGATAGAAAAGGTTTGCCTATTAAGGCTACAAGTTTTGATCACTTCTGGTGATCTTACCCTATTAGGAGTAACATATTAGATCAGCTAGATCTACCTAGTTATAGGATTTAACAACACTAAATGAAGTGTGTACTTGGTAAAGAGATTTACATAAGATTGTTAAGTCTACTCTATTAAGAGATTTATCATAAACTCTATCACAATTGTCAGAAAGTAATAGGCAAGCATCTGCTAGTTGACAACTCAATTGTCCGAAATAGATCTATATGTGCTTATCAAAATATCACCTTATCTGTGATGGTTCTCTACTTTGTTTTTCTTGGTAGCCTTGTCTGATTCTGCTCAATCTAATATCCTCTATGCTATGTTCTGCTCGGTAAACTAATTGTCTTGAAGATAGGCAATGTCTTCAAGTGCTCCTTGATTCATATATATTAGTTCACCAACCTCCTATGAAAATGGTGCGAACAAACAAATATATAGTGTTCTGTTTTGCCGCCTAAGCAAAAATTAGTTTACAAAAATAATCATAACCCTAAGATCTACGGTGCAAAATAACCTAGATCAACTATTACAATAAGATAAACATTACATTTAATGAGTATATATTTACAATAAATGCTCCTCGATCTTGGTAAACTATTTTACGATTTGTTATAACCATTTGCATAGAATAATGTGCCATTTTAGATTACTATGTCATTTTATGTGATCATCGATAAACACTGTATGATCTGCTCGGTGTATACTGCGATGCTCGGTGTTTACTAACTGTCGGTGTCGGTGTCGCTGGTGCTTGGTAAACAGTGTGATGCTCGGTGTAAAGGCTTTACCGATTGTTCTGTCTTACTTCTTGTTACCGACTATTTCAATATAAGTAATCGACCAACCTATTTACTATTCTTTGATACTAATGACAACCTTAAATGCTCAATAGAGATTAACAATCTCCCCCTTTGGCATTAGTATCAAAACTTTGAATGTATATAGATAAAATGTTTCTATATATCCCTTATGTCTCCACCATATACATAACAAAAATTTCTAAGTACAAAAAGTAATCCCCCTCAGTGCATGCTCCTGGTAGTATGTAATATACATATCAAAGTCTACTTATTTGTCATATACATGGTTTTCCCCCTTTTTGATAATAATGCCAAATGCAAAAAATATATAATGTATACTTACATCTTATCAAAAATGTTTGGATGGGTTTTCTATAAAAACTCCAAGAGGTTGTCCCATTCCTCTTTCAAGTTCGTAAGAGCAATATGCTCAAGACCGACTTGTGCATGCATGTCAAAGATATTATCCAACACTAAAATCTCTGGTGTGGCTACAAGTTGCTCAGCTTTGACAATATGTGTTTCAAAAATCTTCAAGTAAGGAGTGAGTTCTTTTTGTAACTCTGTAACCTGATCAGTGATGTGCACTTCTTGTTTCCTTAAATCTGCTATCAGTCATCAGAGTTCCTAAACTCGGTTAATATGCTTTAAGAAAGTAGTTGGCTCAGTGATAGCTGCTTGTGTACTCAACTTGATCTCTTCTTCTAAACCTTTTATCTTTTTGCTAACTTCTACAGTGAAGGTGTCTAAAGTACAAAGCTTGATTAGAAGTTGACAGATTATCTGGGTGATATATTTTACCTAGGTAATGACCTCAGATAATTTTACTTTATTCAATGCCACTTCTGTGCTTATCCTTTCTACCAATTTGTTTTGAATCTTGGACTCTACCCTTTCTTCTATTCTTTTGTTTGCATCTGTATCAGGGGCATTGATTTTGTCAGCAAGTGTGGCAAGTTGATCTATGATGGGAGTATTCTCATCAATATTTGTTTCTGGTACTATCTGTTGTAGAATATCCCGTACATCATTTAACACTTCTTTACATTTGTGTTCTTGCCTTAACTTCTCTTGTGTCACTTTCCTTGAACATAACTCCCCATACCTACTTAGTTCCTCGGGGCTTAGGGTTCTTGGGTCACATTCTGGTATAATGATAACTTCATCAATGGTGACCGGCCTTTGGCTTTCTTCTTCTTCTTCTTCTAGGCAAGAGGTGACTTCTTCTCACTTATGACAATAGCTTTTTCTTCACTCCTTGGAGTATCCTTCCCAATTGACACTATATCATCCTTCTTCTACTCCTCGGTAGATGGCATGGGATTCTTGGTTGTAGTGTTAGGTGGGTTCACCTTGGTTCACTTGGTTTCTTCTAGTTCCTTTGTTTTGGTAGACTATGCCTCTGGTTTTTTAGGCTCATTTGTATTTGCAGGTTGCTCGGGTGCTTGAGTCTCAGTAGTATTTGTATTTGGCTCAAGATGAGGTACATCAAGTTGTACTTGTGAAATTATTTCAACTACCTCTGCAAGTACAAGTAGTTCACCTGGTAGTGATGTGAGCACACTAGCAGTGTCTAATGCTTCATCTTTATATGGTGCAATTGTCACATCTTCATCATCCTCATCATCAGGATCACCATTAGTGATGTCCTCAATGAGTGCATCATCATCATTTTTCTTTTGCAAGTGGTTCTTAACTTGATCTGGTGCATCCTGTGAAATTTTGATTTCTTCCTTTTGTTCTGTGATATCAATTACCTCGGTAACTGATATACCGGTGTCTTCTATTTTCTTACCTTTGTTATCATCAATGAAAATACCTTTATCTTTTGAATTGTGTCTCTTCTTAGATAGTTTTAGGAATGCTTCATGTTCAGCTTTCTCTTCTGCTTTCAAAATTGATGTCCATAAAGAATCACATATGACATCCATATCATCCACATTCTCATCCATGATCTGCATTGCTCTATTCTTGACTAGAAATCTAGCTTGATACTTTTTCATGTAGTCACTTACCTCAACATAGCTAAAGTGTGAGGCTGCATGGCCTAGTGACCGTTCTCTTTTCCTTTTCTCTGTATCGAGTGCAATAGCCCATCTCTCACTTATTTTGTCATCAAGTTCTTTTGGCAATTGACATGCAAATTCCATCGATACTCTCTTGAATTTTATCATCATTTGGATGATAGCATGTTCTATCTTTGTTTTGTCCTCAATTGACATTTTGCCAAATTTGCCTATGCCTGGATCTGTAAGATTTCCATTCTCAATTATATCTTCAATAATTTCTTCTATAGTACTTTCCCTATTATGAACTTACTTGAATTGATCAGGGTCATTTTCAATGTCAGTCTCCTCTATATCTTCTTTACTCCTTATGTATTTCCTCTTTTTCTTAGGTGGCTCAACTACCTTCTTGTTCTTCCTCTTTATGTATTTCTTTGTCGGTGTAGCTGCTCTTCTTTTTTCTACTTTTACTGCTTTTGCTTGCTTAGTGGATTGTGTAGCAGTTGATGAACATGTCCTCATTCCTTCAGGTTCTGGTAGCTGAATTTCTTCTTCATCATTGATGGGAGGAACTGGTGTGTGATCCTTTTATTTGTCTGACTCAGTCTCCTCATTGTCATAGGGCTTGTCAACCAACTGTAACTAACCTTCGGTTGCCTCATCAACCAGTGACTCCTTAGGTGAGTCAGATGCATTTCCATATTTTTTTGAGAGATCTTTTCTCATTTTCTTTTCCCTTCTAGACATTTTTTCGATCTCTATGTCCATTGTGATTCTAGACTTAGCTTCCTCATATACACCAAACCTACTAGCAGTGATGTCTATTGATAATGCCATCAATGCATTGATAGATTTCAAAGCGAAATCATGATTTATTTCATATCCCATCGGTGCTAGCCATTTTGTTCTTGGTTCTACTACCTTTATCATTGAATGGTCTGTGCTTACCACAAAGCATATGTCATCTTCAAATTTACTTACTAATTCCCTTGGAATTCTACTTCTTTATTGCATTTTTGTTTGAAATTCCTTGAAATATGCATTGAACTCCTTGTTTAGATTGTCTCCTAGACTTCTCATCATTTCACCGATTTGAGTAGTTATCAGTTTGTTCGATTGCCAGTTTACTTTACCAATACCCGGTACATATTTTTGTAGATAGAGAAATGTATAGACAAGCAGTGATCTGTACTTACATGTATTGGACTTCTTTTCTTTTATTGTCTTCATGTTGTCATGCAGTTGGTGTAGTAGTAGCTTGGCAAGATCAACCTGGTGATCTTTCTTCATAATTTTGTAAGCCATGTCCACGACGCTGCAGGGTACACTATTTGGTCTGCTTGATTGGAATATCTTGTACCTGATGACATGAGCTACAAATTTTACTGTTGGATCTTTGATAGTTGATATTTTCAGTGCCCTACCATCCCATTGAGCTCTAGTGTTCTTTTCTATGTTGGGACGTGACAAACTTTGAAAGGCTTTGGCTTTGTTGGTTGTAGGGTACCCAGTAACCCTACTGATAATCTTCTTAGTGACCTCAACAGGTTTATCTAGCCAAAATTTTCCATCATGAAATCTGCTTAGCATGATTCTTATCCAGTCATTGTGAAAGGATTGTGGGAAGTATGTGAAACATCGTAACCCTGACCCCTCAATCTTCTTATATTCAGATTTAATCTTACCATCCAGTCCACAGATTTGTTGATAAGCTACAATGGTCTCAAAATCACATACTTCACTGATCTTGCAGTGAATTTAGGCCCTAACATCTTCTGTTAACAAAACCTTATTTGGAATACTAGAAAATGCACCCATATTGTCTGTTTGTGTTGTGACCTTGGGATGAGGTTTGAATTTCTCTTCGGCAAAGTGTGCCCTAACAATTAATTCCACTTCCTCCTCAATGTTCTATGATTTTCTTGTGGTCAATGTCGATGCCATAAATTATTTCTAGGGTTTTGGCAAAATAATAGATAACTAGTGTTCGGTAGGCAAATGAACTTACTTGTTATCATCAAAGAATTGTCGTCGGTTTGATCTACAGTAGCTTGGAATCTTTTCTGAAAATCTTTAGCTCAAACTCTTCTCTGTAAAATCTCCTTTCTTTGAAATAGCAATGTAACAATGAACTCTATTTTCATGTATTTATAGGTTTTTTGATATTCCTACTCAAACTTTGATGCATTAAATGCGTGACCTAACTTTCGGTACAAAATGGCTGTCAGCTCGGTAATGTCTACAATATCTTTTTCTCGGTTAACATAGAATTTCTTCATCAGTTTGTACTATTGTCAGTTAACCTTGTATAGTGATTACCGATGGGTAACCAACTCATGTTTCCTCTTTTATCGACTATATGACATTTGTAAACTTATAACACATAAACCATGGTGCATCTTTATTCATGTAGATTTGGTATTTATACATCATATATAAGGAACTATATGTAAAATGTGATCATTTAAAAAATTAGTTCCATACATACCTTTGTCATCTTAAGTGGAGGTACCGATGTCACCCAATCCAGTGGGCGACGTTTCACCAATAGTGTTACTTGACTCTGCATTCTCATTAGATGCCTTCTTCCACATTGTGTTCCTTAACTTCATAATATCTGCAATGTTATACCCACTCTCAAATATATGGTTTTCATCAGGTGCTCAGTCTCTGTAGTTCTTGCTTACATGACCGACCTTGTGGTAGTGCATACATGTCATTCTTGCATTTGTCCAATTTCTTGATTGTCCAATCTGACTCTTTCTGTAACATTTTGCTGCAATATGTCCATACTGACCACATGCAGTACAATTAGTCCATGTATTATAATCCCAAACATATGAGTTACCTTGTCTCTTCAGTTGATATGGCTTTCGTTGTTGTTTCTCTTTAGGTGTCCAGACTTGTTTCATTTTCGCCTTGCAGTGTGTCCATGCTTGTTACAAGTATAACATATTTTCTCCTTAGTAGTATTATTAGCAATGTCATTCTTCTTAGCTCTGCATTCATAAGCTGGATGTCCAAACTTACCACAATAATAACAATATCCATTGAATTTTGGAATGACAGGAGGTTTACCTTGTGATTTGCTTCTGCACACATTAGATGTATGTCCTGATTTTCCATAGTGGTAACATGTCATCACTTTAGGTTTTTGATTTTTATTGTTGTTGACTTTTTCATCTTCTTGTGATGATTCTCCTTCATCGGTGTAGCCTATACCGGCTCTGCTTCTGAATCTCCTCTGATTGGTCAGGAAATCATCAATCTTTTTAGAGCTGTCCTCAGCTATCTTCATCATTTCATTGTGTTGCTTTTGTGTCTTTATTTCATTTCTCAATTTTTCATTATCTTCTCTAAGTATTGCAACATCTTTAAGTCTTCTTGATAATTCTCCATTTACTCAGTTCATTTCTTGATTAACTATCATCATCTCATTTGATACTTGGAAGTGACGATTAGTGAGTCTCTGTATTTCACTTTCTTTTGCTTGAAGTTTTTCAGTCATTAGTCTTCGGTCTTCAATAGCCAGATTATGATCTTGTTCAGCTTGTCTAGCATTGTTCATGATTTCCACCATTCTCACCATTTGAGATTCATGACCAATTTGAAGTGCTTTCACTTGCTCAGATAGATGCTGATTCTTTTCAGATAACTCAGAGATTATGCTTTCAAATTCGTTAGAGATGCTTCCAAAGCTTGATCCAATATGATCAAATATTGCATCAATACGTTCTTCATGATAACTAATTTCATTCAGTTGAATTGCAAGGTTCTTCCTATCAACCAGTAATTTCTTTAGTTCTTCCTTGGCTTGTTTATACTGTTCCATAAACATCTATATTTGTATCTTTTGATTCTCAATAGTCTTGTCAAGCTTGTATCTCTCCATGACTTAGATCTTTACCCTTCAGTGGTTAAACTATTCAACAAGAGAACTGTGCTCTGATACCAATTGTTGGAATTAGGAGAGATAGGTACTGAGAGGGGAGAGGTGAATCAATGCCTTCAAAACTTTACTTATAAAAACCTTTATGATTGATAACTGAATACTGTAATAACCAATCAAAATAACTTGAATCTAATTGCATAAATCAATCATCTAGTTAACTTAAGAAAGTAAACAACATGAAATCAATATGACAATCACATAACACAAGTATTTTGATAACGCAAAAACCCTTGTTAGAAGGTAAAAACTATGGTGGGGATGACACCCACAAATTCTTCACTACTGCAGATAGAAAAGGTTCGCCTGTTAAGGCTACAAGTTTTGATCACTTATGGTGATCTTACCCTATTAGGAGTAACATATTAGATCAGCTAGATCTACCTAGTTATAGGATTTAACAACACTAAATGAAGTGTGTACTTGGTAAAGAGATTTACATAAGACTGTTAAGTCCATTCTGTTAAGAGATTTATCATAAACTTTGTCACAATTGTCAGAAAGTAATAGGCAAGTATCTGCTAGTTGACAACTCAATTGTCTGAAACAGATCTATAAGTGCTTATCAAAATATCACCTTATCTATGATGGTTCTCTGCTCTATTCTTCTCGGTTGCCTTGTCTAATTCTGCTCAATTTGATATCCTTTGTGCTTTGTTCTTCTCGGTAAACTGATTGTCTTGAAAATAGGCAATGTCTTCAAGTGCTCCTTGATTCATATATATTAGTTCACCAACCTCCTATGAAAATGGTGCAAACAAACAAATATATAGTGTTTTGTTTTGCCGCCTAAGCAAAAATTAGGTTACAAAAATAATCATAACCCTAAGATCTACGGTGCAAAATAACCTAGATCAACTATTACAATAAGATAAACATTACATTTAATGAGTATCTATTTACAATAAATGCTCCTCGATCTTGGTAAGCCATTTTATGATCTGTTAGAACTGTTTGCATAGAATAATGTGTCATTTCAGATTACTATGTCATTTTCTGTGATCATCAGTAAACACTATATGATCTGCTCGATGTATATTGCAATGCTTGGTGTTTACTGACCGTCGGTGTCGGTGTCACTAGTGCTTGGTAAATAGTGTGATGCTCGGTGTAAAGGCTTTACCGACTATTCTGTCTTACTTCTTGTTACCAATTGTTTCAATATAAGTAACCGACCAACTTGTTTACTATTCTTTGATACTAATGACAACCTTAAATGCTCAATAGAGATTAACAATCATTTGTACTTGTCATGTTTTTTATGTATGATGATATCATGTGACGTAAATGCTATGAGTAGAGTAGAATGTATGTATGGATTCATGCAATGCAATGATTTTCTTTCATATGTATGAATGTTATGCAAATGTACCTGATTATGGAAAGTGTATGTATGGAAATGTATGTAATGCAATAGATGGAATGAATGATTATGAATATGTAATGAAAATGCAACGATACACATGATATGTTTTGCAGGTATTGATGAAGACAAGTACTCAGTCTTATGTCAAAAAGGATATTTAACCCAAGATTGTGACTACTTGTGTTTCTGTGAGAAAACCTTTGTATGAGATTCAGCTCTTCATGTTTAAGTTTTAAGCATGGTTTTTAGAAAGATTGTTGAAGATTGTCAAACAATTTGTGAGATCATACAATCATGCAAAGTGTAAAATGACATGCAAAATGAAATGCAACCTAAGACTTAGGACCTAGTCACTGATCATGTGTTGGTCATTTGTCATCATTGAGTTTTTTTTTTTAAGTAACTAGATAAATCAATACAATGCACACTAGTTAGGAAACTATGAACATATGAATACTGATTGGTATGCGCAAGAATCAATACAATGCCCACTGGTGAGACAACCATGGACATATGAATATTGATTTTGTTTTTAGAATGTCGAATTAGATACAAGCACCAAGGTACAATGCCAGGATGACTTGAATATCATGTCTATTTTGATATAGCAATTTGTATAAGCATCAAAACATAAGCATCATGATGACCAAAATACGCCTTGCTAAAACAAACACATCAAGCAGTCAAGAGATCATTCTAAATCCAATGTGAATTACCCATAGTGACCCTTTATCATTCACATCCTTAGGCAAGATTGTGTTTCATAGTAGGAGAAAGAACTCACTCAAAAAGACAATAGTTAGATCAAACTTCCTTGAATTTTTTGGGTATCAATGGTTGAGGTACTCATGGCCATCCAATACGAGATAGAGGCTCTTACAAACAGACACTATTTCAATCTAGAATTTCCAAAGTTGTTAGATTTTCACATACAAGCAGAAAACAAAGAAAAGATTATGCCCCCAGTCATCACTCTCTAAATCCTATAAAGGACATCATCAAAGAGCTTGAAAGGACACACTATGCAAAAATCTCAATGCGAATCAGTAAGCATAAAAGGAGATAAAAGCATGTAAAAAACATAGATTGTTTTTAGTTTGATGTTTGATTGGGTTGTTGTAGATGCAAAATCTTTTCTAGAGACGAGATTGACTGACTGACTCAAATGAAGCTTCAAAGGACTCTAACTGGATATGATATGTCTAAGATACATTGAAGGCCATAGGATATGACTTTGATTGCCCCCAAGTTTGAACATTGATAGGATACAGATGCTTTAGCTGATTGGTGTATAGATCGACTTATTGAAAATAGGAATGCATAAACAAAATGGGAGATATGTACAAACTAAAGCAAGACTGAAAGTTGGGAAAGACCAAGATTGTGCTGATAGATGGAGCATTTTGAAACAAGTGGTGCTCATTTGCTAGGTTTTCACCATCTTGGAAGAGATTCTATTTTTTCTACCAAGGAGCCTGTTTCCAGGTTTTCACCAAGGCACTTTTTTCTTTTTCTCATTTTTTTTATTTTTTATTTTTCTAATTTTTTGGATATTTTTGGTATTTTTAATTTTTTTGTGAATCATCAAGGTGCCTATTGCTAGGTTTTCACCAAGATGTTCATTTTTTCAAGACTTTTTCAAATTTTTTAAAATTTTTTAGGACATTTTACCATAGACTGAATGCCTTAGGCATAGAATTACTTTAGATGGAGAATGTTGATTGGTTCTCGGGGCTGTTCTCCTTCAGTCATTGAGAGTTGATAGGCACCAGAACCAAAAGTAGCAGTGATTACAAAGGGACCCAGCCAATTGGGTTCAAACTTCCCCTTGCACTCTCTATGTGATTGATTTTTAGGATTCTCTCTCAAGACTAGATCGCCAACCTGAAATTCTATGTGTCTGACTTTCTTATTGTAGCCTCTAGACATTCTCTTTTGATATACTCTGAGATGATCATACGCTACTTGTATGCGCTCATCTAGTAGTTCAAGTTCTTGCAACCTAGACACTTTGTAGTCATCATCAGTTACTAGACCATGTATTCTGATTCTTAGTGATGGGATTTCAACCTCAATAGGCAGTACTAATCATTATGTACAAAGGATGCCCCCAGACATAATGGGCATTGAACTCCCAAGCAAGATCACATCGTGTAGTCCCAATGTCTAGCAAGGTGGAGAACAAGAGGGATTAGCAAGCTAGTGGAAGAGATGGAAGACAAGAGAATGAAGGAGAATGAAGGGAAGAAATCTTCAAGGGAAAACTCCTCAAGGGTACCCAAGCTAGGGAAAAATTGTCATATCAAGCATATTTGGATAAGAAATGAAAGGTCAGCATAGGATAAGTCACAAAAGCATAGTGCCAAAGAAGGAAAGGATGTAGTCCAAAGGACTAGACATGTCAAGAGGTTTCAAAGCATCGTGTTCTACTCTTTTTATTTTATTTTCTTTTTAGATCAAGACCAAAGGGAAAAAGGATAGCGAAAGGCTAGAATGAATTGAGGAAAATAAATATGAAGGCTAAAAATGAATGGAATGAAAGCAAGATCATTGTAAGATAGCTCACAAAATAGCCAAATGTTCTTATATAGGTCAACATTGTCAAGATCAAAGAGAGAAGATGAAATATGTAGAAGAACTATGCATGATGTCTGATTGCCAGGTTTTCATCACGGTACTTATCCAAGGTGCCACAAGGGAGTGGTTTTCACCATAGGATGAATTTATTTCTCTTTACTTTTGCTACCAAGGCACCTGTTTCCAAGTTTTCACCAAGGCACATTTTCAATTTTTTATTTTTATTTTTATTTTTTTTATTTTTTTTGGAAGAAGGCAAGCTTTTTAGATAATGTTCCTTGAAAGGATAAACCATGATATGCCAAGGATTCAAAATGATATGCTCAAAGATGCTGATAGGGAAAGGAAGATGGAAGAGAAAAATGGAGGATAAGGTTTTGTGTAAAGCAAGTGAGGTTGGAAGATAGGAGGAATAGGCAAATGAGGAAAAAAGATAGAAGGTAGAAGGATAATGAATGGAAGGATTGTGAAAGGGTAGATGGAAAGGAAGGCAAGATCAACATCAACACACACCTTGAAGGGTGGTGAGAGGATGGAGGAAATGTGAATGAAAGAATACGTGAAGGAATATGGTGAATGCATAACAGAGGTTGTGGTTTAGGCGCATGGAATGAAAGAATATTTTTGGAAGAAGATAAAGTGGAAGCCTTTGGAAGCTTGAATGTCAACTTCACTTGTTGTTCAACACCAGACTCTTTCAAGAGAGACTTTGGAATCCATATAGCTTTAGGCTTTTCATTTCTTTTTGATGATCTAGAGAGAATATCTTTAATGATGGATTTTGGAACCCATACTTGTCTTGTAATTTTTTTCTTAGATATCTTTTTTGACTTTATGCCTCTGTGTTGATTAAAGGAGACATGGTGATCTTCTTTTTTTTATGGATTCTTGTATTGATTTTTTTTCTTGTATTGAACATTCAAGTTACTTCCAAAAGACTTGGGACTTGTGGAAGAAGAAGGAGGATATGACTGGTTTAGATGGGTGGGTGGATGAAAAGGATTCAAGGGTATGCATCTATGTTGATCTTGAGAAAAGATAAGAGATGGAAGGACGTAAGGACCCAGGATGGATGACAAATTAAGAGAGTTCAGAGGGGAAAGTGAAGGGACATAAGGGCCCAAGATGGAAGGAAGATGCGAAGCTCTTAGTATTGGTGGAGGAGGTCCAAGGATGGAAGTGGAAGATGCAAAAGGATAATCAACAAGTTCATCAACATTTATATGACAACCAAGGACATCAGCATCTTTAGAGTGAGCATTAGGATTTTCAATAGAATCATGGACATCTTGAATATGAGCACCTTCTTTGATAGGATTGTTCAAAGCTTGCAAAGACTTAGGAAGATTAGAAAGTGGAAACAAACATGGAGTGGTAGAATAAGAAGATGGAAGACTTTGATCTTGACAAGGATCTTTGGATAGCATAAGTGTATAATTTTTCTCTTGATTTTCAATAGGCTTAACATTGGAAGCAACAACACTATTTTTAATAACCTTAATGGAAGTATCATCTTTGGAAAGCGTAAGTGTAGTAAAGTTATTTTGATTGTCAAAAAGCTCAATGGTGTAAGTGGTAGCTTGATCTTGCTTAGGAGAAGACTTAAGACATGGTGGGATGAATGAGAAAGGGGGTGCGAGATCAAAAGAACCATGGAATGGATAAGAGACATCATGAAAAGGATTGGATGACATGGAGGTTTCTTGATCTTGATCTTTCTTTCTGTTCTTTTCTTTATAATTTTTAGAGTCCTCTTGACATGGAGCCACTGCTAAGGACAAGGAAGCATGTTGGAATTGTATGGAAGACTTTGGAAGAAATGGTGGAGGACTAGCTGAAGTAGGCATTATAGCGTATAAAGGCTTAGGCTCTTTAGGTTTAGCATTATTGAAAGTATTTGCAGCCAAGTGAAGGTTAGCTTGAGTTTCTTTAAGAGGTAGCCCTTGAGGATAACTATAGGAAACCGCATGAAAAGTATTAGGACCTTTGGTGGATGAAGGACTTGTGAAAGATTTGATAGGCTTGGAAGCTTTAGGAGATGTATGGGCATTGGAAGAAGTAGGGGATGGAAGGGAACCATCACAAGACAAAGGTTCAACATTAACATGATCTTTCTTGAGAGTGTAATCTTTATTTTTAGCATGAGAGTTCTTAGAGGAGAGATCCTTGTAGTATGTACGTTTATAATCAGCGCGGTAAGCTTTCTCTTCTTCAAGTGAAATAAATGGATCATCTAGGTATTGTGCACATAAATCATCAAAGTCTCTTTCAAAATTAGAATCATATGGATCACCATCACGATCTATCCAATGTGACATCCCATTTTCAGTAAGCATGAGCACATGACGAGGAGGACTCTTAGGAACAAAGGTGTCATAGGTATCATTATATTGTCCGTCATCATAGTAATCATAGTCTTCAAAGATGGGTGTGTCACTCTTTGTGGAAGAGGTATCATAAGGGTTATCACGTTGCTCAACATGGTATGTCTTGAGACGAGGATTAAGACTCTTGGGAGAAGTAGAAGAGGAACAAGATCATGGAGAAGAGGAAGGTGAAGACCCGGTGGAGGAAGAAGATGAGGAAGATGAGGAAGAATGAAAAGACTTAGAAGATGAAAGACATTTGGAAGGAGGTTGTGATAGGATCATGCGTATGATCCTAAAAAAGGCATCTAATTTAATCGATTTTTTTTTATTTCTGTCATAAACTTATCACTCATGGAATTTTTGGAGGAATAATACTCTTCGAATTGAGAAATGAGTTCGAGATCATCCCTTTTCAAGAGAGGTTCCATAAAAAGATAGTTGAAATTCATGGTTCTAGAAGAGGAGGAATCAAGCATGGAAGTTACAGAAGAGATGAATAGAAGAAATTAGACTAGATAATAAGAGGAAAAGAATCAAGAAGACATGAAGAGTTTAGGAAGAAGAGAAAGGATGAAAACAGGAGACTAGGAAGACATGAGAGATGTGGAAGAAAGAAGACCAAGAGTCATTTTGTGCAAATTGATACCATTTAAGTTCATTTGGATGTTGAGCAACATGTCATAGCACCTGAGATTTGACCCAGACCGACCAAGGATGACTAGAAATGACAAGAATCAGTTTGCTATTTTGACAGAATTTGGGAATAGGCTGTAAAAATTGGATTTATGACAAATTTGACCAATCTCTGACAACTTTGAATTTGTCTTTGATATGAGTTTTGAAATTTTAGGATGACTTTTGACACCAAAAAAGATTTTTGCTTCAGATTTGCAATTTTTTAGTTTTTTAGTATCAGTTTGTTTGCAAATTTTTCTGTCCAGTTTTTAAAGATCTGTGTAAAAGTTTGTCTCAAGTAACCAAGTAGATATCAAGCAAGCAAAATAGAAAGCAAGGGAAGCAAGCAATCATCTGAAAACTATGAACAAGGGTAAAAGCAACCTTGCGCATGAACAAGCAATAGTGACTTATTGTGCTAATCCCTAGAAATACTACTTGTGTATGTTCCAAAAAGTTTTTCAATAATGCACATATTCATAGAAAATGAAAAATTTGACCTCACTAGGGTTTGTAGTAATGGTCTGACTCTGTAACTTTTGTGATCTCAAGAGGGAAAACTCCAATCCAGGTGCACCGGGGTTTTGACACAGTCTGAGAATTTAATTAATCAGGAGCTGCTAGGGAGATCTGATAGCCCAACAAGAGACCACACCTGTGAAGATTTCCTCCACAAGGACATTTATATAGCGGTTGTTGCAACCATGAAAAAAATGGATATTATCACTTGAGGTTCCATCCACGTGGTTGACCCAATTAAGGGAATGTCCACTACAGTTAACCCTCTCTAAAGGTGACTCACAAAAGATACCACATGGAGACTAGTTCCAGATTCAAGGATCTGAGTTTCTGATACTACCCAAAAAGGGAGTAGAGCATAGTCCTCTAGCCTTTTCACTTTTAACTAAAACAAAGTAGATAGATTAATCTGACATGCTAAGACCAATATTATCTCACAAAGATCTATGATGTCAACCGCTTATGATCTATCAACCCCCCCAGAGAGAAAATGTATCAATCAAAAGTTGAAGACACACAAATCTAGTCGAACGTGAGACGCTCTCAGTAACCTCCCTACCTACAAGGGGATCCTTCGTCAAGAAGAGATTCGCATGCATGAACAAGTGAAAGAAGCCCACTCTCTTGAGATCATCCACAAATAGTGTTCATAGGGCCTATTTACTGTGTGTAACAGATATGCAAAAAGAAAATCTATGTTCATTTTATAGCCCAAAACTGAAGTGTGAATTATGAAAGTTGTAAAGGCACTCAAGCTTGACACAAGAGAGTTTGTTTTATGTCCCAAAATGAAGTGTTATCAGATGTAACAAAATACTTGAGTTCCTCGCACTGCGCTTAGTAGATTTTACCTGTTTTAGCAATTTTTTAGCATTTGTCTTCTATCTTTTGTACCCACAAGACATACCTGCACCTACACCTGCAAACCAATGTTATGAAAAACTTACCTATTCTTGTACATGAAACCCACTATTATAAAAATTCATAAAAAAAAGAAACGCAACTTGTCAACCCCACGTGATAGAAAATCAGGTTAGTCAAAGATAATATGTCATTTGATAATTGAAAAACCTGTTGTCATAAAAATCAGATTCTGACCAGTCTATACTAAATCAATAATAACATTTGCAAATCAAAACAAAATTAATCCAAACCAATGGAAAATGAAAGCTAACTCAAATAGCTTTCCAGAAATATAAATTTTGGATCTTTATCATGTCCTATGTGCATGTACCAATAAAAATATCAGTCGGATTTCATAAAATCAGGTTCAGACCAGTCTTCACTAAAATGATCATAACTTTTGAAAATCAAAACCAAATTAATCCAAAATAATGGAAAATGAAAGCTAACTCAAATAGCTTTCTATAAATATAAATTTTGGATCTTTATCATATCATATGTGCATGTACCAATAAAAATATCAGTCAGATTTCATAAAATCAAGTTCAGACCAGTCTTCACTAAAATGACTATAACTTTTGCAAATCAAAACTAAAGTAATCCAAACTAATGGAAAATTAAATCTAACTCAAATACCTTTCCAAAAATATAAATTTTGGATCTGTATCATGTCATATGTGCATGTACCAATAAAAACATGAGTCAAATTTCTAGAAAAATAGCCCAGAACTTTATCACAAAACTCACAAAAATTAACCTTGTGGTCGTGGGTTCGAGAAAAATGATAGAAATTTGATAGAATAGAATGGAAACCCATTTTAGGGCCCCATGGTGGGTGATAGAAATGTGTGTATGAATTTTGTACCTAGATGTAGACACAACACTTCAGTAAAATATTAGAGGTTAGCAAAAGCCAAAATCATGCAATAAAATGGAAACTAAACTAACCAAGCGGTTTACTACCTTCTAGTAGGTGCGAGTATGATGCTCTCATATCGGACTAAGACCAGTGACAATGCAACACCTAAACGAAGGATTTGAATGCAAAGAATGAAAGATTATGTGAATGCAGATTATTCTATATTTTTAGATTTTCTATGCAATAATGTGGAAAACTATATGAAATTAATCTAGAATGAATGAAATTGGAATACAGATTTGATCTAAAAATGCTATGAATGAGTATGAAACTATGAATAAGGAACTATGTAAAAGCTAAATGATCAACTATGAAAGATCTCACAAATCGCCCGTCGCAAATGCTCAATCCTTCAATCACCAATTCGCCAGAGTAATTGTGCAAATTTGAGAGTTATAATTATGAAGAGTTGAGCCTTATTTTTATAGAAATCCAGGGCTTTGAGGATGCAAGAGAAAATCTATAAATCACTCTTGATAAACTCAAGTTGATTTTTGAGTTATCAGAAAATCAGAGATAATTAACTCACAAAATCATGCAAAAGCATGCAAGAACAGCTTTTTAACTCAAATCAAAAGTTTAGATCAGCTTTGAACTCAAAATAGAATGTTGAGTTTCCAAAAAGTTAACAACTTGCATTGATTTCCTGATTTTGAGTTTAACTACTCTTTGAATGTGCACAATTAATTATGAATTAATTAAATAAATAAAGTGATTTATCCTCAACTTAACTGATTTTTTAATTAAAACAATTGATTTATGGGTTAATCAATTATTAAATCAAACTTTATTCAAAAACTTTATTATTAAATATTGACAACTGACATGAATTAATTAAATAAGAATTTAATCAATTAGTCATAAGATTTTTGATTTATTGTCAAAATTAAATAATACAATTTAGGAATAATTTAATTAAATTCAATTAAATAATTAAGTGGCAGTATTAAATCTAATTAATTAAATATTCAGAATATTCAATTAATCAAACTTTAGGATAAACAAGATTTATCGCCAAATAATTATTAAATTAAGAATAATTATGATAAATTAGGAATATTACTAGGAATATTCCCTGATGCAGAATTAAGGATAAAATCAATTAGGATTCGATAATGTGCAGATTTGCCTTAGGTTAGGACTTTGATGTCAATTTCATTCGATTTGAGGATGTAGGAGATTAATGAACCTATAGCCCATTTTTGGGGTATTACAGGGATCACCTTGCCTTAACCCATTAGTCACTTGGAAAAAACCAATAATCGACCCATTTACAAAAATGGAGAAATACACATATGAGATACAAAAAAGAATGCATTTAATCCATTCAGAACATAAGCCAAAATGAGAAAGGAGTTCAAGTAGAAAGGGCCACCGGACTCTATCATAAGCTTTGCTAACATCAAGTTTAATGATCATCCCTGGTTTCTTACTAAAATGCATGCTATGTATGGTTTCCCTTGCCAAAATAATACTGTCTAAAATTTCCCGACCAGGTAAAAACCCATGTTGTTCTGTCAAAATGATTCTGCAGAGGATTGGTTTCAACCTATTTACCATTGCCTTTGATAGAATTTTATATAGTGAGTTGCCGAGCACTATCGGCCTAAAGTCATCCATTGAAGAACTTTCCTATTTTTTAGGAATCAGCGCGATGACTGTATAATTTAATTCTCTCACAAACTAGCCTTTTACTCGGAATGACTCCATAATTTTGAGAATGTCCTCCCCCAAAAAATTCCAACACTTCTGGAAGAATTCCGAAGGGAATCCATCTAGGCTTGACGCCTTATTGGCTGGGTTGTCAAAAGTGGCTTTTTTAATTTCTTGAAGAGAGAAAGGTTTCAACAACTGGGAATTGTCCTCCTCTAAGATTACTTTTGGAATGATGTCTAAGAACGTTGAGGCTGATGAGGATAAAGAGTCATTAGAAGAGCCCAAAATGGATTGAAAGTGAGAGATTGCTATCTCCTCGATGATTTCCTCCTTCTCCTGCCAATTTTTGAGATCATCTAGTATGCGGTTAATACTATTCTGAGATCTCTTTGCCTTAACCAAGGCATGAAAAAATCTTGAGTTTCAATCTCCATCATTAATCCATTGCTCTCGTGACTTGTCTCTCCAGTAGATTTCTTCTCTGTGAATAAGTTCTGCTAATTCGCTTTTAAGGAACTTTTGTTTTTCAAACTTCGCATTAGACATACCTGAGGCAATCACCGCATTATTCAAGTCCTCCAATTCTTTCTCTATCTTTAACTTTTCTGAGAAGATGTTTCTAAAGGAAATTATGTTCCATTCCTTAATTCGATTCTTGACTTCCTTTAATCTTTTGACCATAACAAAACTCGGGGTGCCTTGAAAGTGATTACTTTCCCTCCACCAATTTTCCAAATTCGGCATAAAATCCTTGTCTCTCCACCACATGTTTTGAAACCTGAAACTACCATTGACCTTTTGGGCGAAAGAGAAAAGACTTAATTGAATAGGGAAGTGATTCGATAATGTCATGGGAATAATGTTGGATTCCACATTGAAAGCTGAATCTAGCCAAAATGAGTCCACCAAGAACCTATCCACTCTTTCAGAAATCCTAGTGAAGTTTGCCCTTCTATTGGACCAAGTAAATCGCCCATTGGATGTGACCACATCAATCAAATTATTATTTTCAACAAAGTCTCTGAAATCATCCATGACCCTGTTTCTTTTACTAATGCCTCCTGATTTTTCCTCTAGATCTAGAATAGCATTAAAATCCCCTGCCAAGATAACCTTATTCGAACCTACACAAGAAATTTTGGAAGAAAGCTCATTCCACAACAAAAATTTATCTTCAGATTTGGTAGGCCCATAAATATTAAATATAGGGAAAAAGATGTGTTCATGATAACTTCCACCATGTTGAACAACCAGTGATCATGTTTTTCTAAAAGAGACATCTTAATAAAAGATGGGTTCCACAAGAAGCCAATCCCACCCGAAGCACCTTTAGCTTCCTGGAAAAAACCTTCCCACTATTTGCAAGAGAACAAGAAACTGAGGGCTTTGTCGAAATAGAGTTTTGTCTCTTGGATTAAAACTAATTCACTATCAAGCCTCTCCAACACTCGTTTGAACAAGCGCTTCTTGTCAGAGGTCACTAGACCCCTGACATTCCAGGATGAGATCTTCATTTTCCACCAAGGGAGATTCCTCCTCCCTTGGCTTTCTTCATAAATTCGAAGACGCTGACAATGCCTTTCTCTTTAGCCCTATCTTCCCTCATCCGTCTGTTAGAATGCCTACCTCTGCCACCTTTGGTTTTCCCCAAAAGAATGTTCGCCGATTGACTAATACATCTTGGTTCAATATTTTCCAATTCATCAACCAACAGACCGTCTGAAGAATCCCTGTCATAGTCAACCTCCGAGTCCGAGCGACAATGAGTATAAGGAATAATGGCCTTGGAGATATCCTTCTC
Source organism: Chamaecyparis obtusa (assembly GCA_027943335.1). Lineage (NCBI taxonomy): Eukaryota > Viridiplantae > Streptophyta > Pinopsida > Cupressales > Cupressaceae > Chamaecyparis > Chamaecyparis obtusa. The sequence goes on from BSBK01000667.1 coordinate 788,572, forward strand.
TTGGGATTTATCCTGACGAGCAGACGAGCATTCCCCTTCCTCCTTAGCCACACTTGAGTTTTTCATAGGCGATTCCTTCAGCAACTTCTCCTGGGGCTGCGAAATGATTGCAATAACCATTTTTTGGATGCTGGCTTTCTTCCTCCAAATTTTTGGAGGTTTGACGAAAACCCTACATTCTAAGGCTGTGTGATTCTTTAGTCCGCATTTCAGGCATTCCAAAGGCTGGTTTTAAACTTCAATAAGTTGTTTCCAAACTAGATCTCCCGCTTTCAGATTAATGAAATCTAGAACTTCTTGCACCGCTGCTATTTTGATTCTTGCATAAAGATAAGAATCGTTGTTTATTATTGATTCATCCACCTCTAGTAGAGTACCCAACGATTGACCTATGTAGTCCAAACTGGAATCTCCCCAAAATTCAAGAGGTAAGTTATATAGTTGAATCCAGATCGGATTCTGGTAAAACCCAAGAGGTAAAGGGTTGAAATTAGATTGCCACGGTTGAAGATAGAAGGGGGATAGCCCAAAAAACCAGTTTTGATGGAACAAAACCACATTTCTATCCTCCTCAATCTAGAAAATAACTATGAAAAAATTATTTCGAATGAATTTGATGATAGCTTCCGTGCTCCAATTCTTAGAAACCTAGTTTCTCGTTTGATCTCTGGAAATCTTGTCTCCAATGAAACGCCCTATAACTACGATTTTTTCCCACAAGGTGGCATCCTCTTCAACCTCCTTTGGTAATGAAATTTCCACCACCTTCTCCTTCCCTTGTTCAGACCGAAAAATGGCATCATCACCCTATCGAGAGCCACCTGTATTGGAAAAAGCCTTATGACTCCCATGAATAGGGCCGAATTTCTGAGAAAACCTGCCATCCTTATTTCTCCTCACCCATCTCCACTGCATCTCTCTCCCCCAAAGATGTGAACAAAATTAGCATATGTATTACTGGGTTTGAGATCAAAAAATATAGGGCCCCTATCTTCCGGCCTCCAACAAGTATCATTGCAAAATGTAAACCTCTAACCTCGCCTCTTCTATCTTTTGGTATCCTAATGCCATCGCTCTGCCATTTCTATATAAATTATTATCAAATTATATATTAATATTATATCAACAAATGATAACTTATTTAAAAATAAATAAAGAACAATATGATTGATGTGAATTTTTATCATTGCAATACTGAACACTTACATAAAATAGATCTGAAGCAAACACCATTTGAATCATTTTTAACTTTCCCCAAGGAGCTTTACACCACCTCTTCATTATATCTATATCTAAGTTATATTTTATCTTATAATTTTACTTGGGGCGCAATCAAAATTAGGCACGTAGATGCGACCATGATTTAACAGGAAACAAAATGAAAACAAACAATCGACGTAGTCTGTTTTCTTTTCCTCTCTTTTTAAATAAAAGCCTAATACGGCAAAAGGGGTTTTAGCCAGGGTTTAGCCCTTGCACTGTGATATTCTCTTATTGTTTCCAACTCTGCAGCGTATCTCATCGTCGGATAAACTCATCTATTTTCTCATCTTGTTGTAGGTTTCAGGTAAATGTCCACAAAGTTTAATAATATCTTCCCTGTATGTTTGCATTACTTGTCTTTGTAGGTTATCTGATTCTAAAATGGACTCTTATGTCATCTGCTCACGCCGTCACAATAGATTTTCACGTAGATGAAACATTTCTTACCCCACGCCATTTGAAAATCCGACGGCTTCAATTCTTAGGGTTTGAGTTTGGTTATCATTTTGTTATAATAGCTTGCGGGTATACTACATTTCATATCATAGGCCAAGCCTAAGTAATGCACATAAAATCTGGATTTATTTCTGGCACAAATGAGTTAATACTGCCATGGTTGACAATCCTTGCTCTACCCCGCCAAAATAATTGCACATGAAGCAAGTGAATACATGCCTTGGTATGTATTCCATGAAACCAAATTCTCGTCAAAGAAAATCTTCAAAAGTCCTTGAAGCGTTCTCAAGAATTTCATCTTGTTAAGTTCGTTCAACCTCTACCCCCACAAGGGCACAGTTTGATGATGCATTTTGTCAAAAAAAGTTAGGTGCCCTTTGTGTAATTGTCTATTTTGTATGCATGCCTATCAAGAGATAATAATAGAAATTGTGAATTGATCAGGTTGGACACATGTATGCTGCATTCAAGGAGACAGTGTTAATACCTCTAGATGAAGCCTATGTGTGTTATTTGTTGGAATAATCAATACATTATAATTTATAAAGAACCCCACGCTGTTACAACTCTTCCTTTAAGATCAATTCAAGATTCAATATTTGAACAATGACTCAAATTTAATTTCAAGTTTGACTAGAAGTATTTCGAGAGGATTTTCGGACTCAGGTATGAAACATTAAGGAAAAATATTATATTCTTCACGCTTTTTTTCTGGGATGCTGGAAAGTTTACTTCAGAGATCAGTAGGAACAGACTGAAGTGATCTGTTCATGTTTTCATGAGAAGCTTCACAGTAGGCATCCCTGAATGTTGCATACAAAAAATTAGTGAATATTGGTGGCATTGGAAATGTTTAACTTGTCTCTTCTACACCCATGGGTTTATAGCTGTAAAAATTCTGGCTCTAGACTTGGAATCATGTTTTACTTCAAACTCTGAAAATTTTTCTTTTACTACCTCATGGCTTCTGTGTGAAGCACTTTGTTTCTGAGCATGGGAGGGAGATAAGAGCTAATTTTCTAAATGTTGTATAGTGTCCGAAGTCTGAGATTGCACAGAAAAGGCGCAGAATTCTTCTGAATTTGGCATTACCTGTTATCATTTAGATAAGGGCAGACTAACTGAAAGTTAATAAAATTAGGTTCTGAAGCTCCTTTGGCACACCTTAGTGCAGGAAGTATTCAATGGAATATTTTTGTCCTTTGGCAAACTTTGTGTTCAAGTCTGATAGATGTATACTTTTTCGTTCAATGAACACAATCATTTATCCTCCAGGGCAACAAATGAATGATTTCCTTTAATCTCAAATAGCAGCATATTTGTTGTACTTTATGGTCTACATTTTGAAAGTTGAAACCAACCATAGAATTTGAGCTACCACGTAAATCAGTATTTTTCTGGTCCAGTCTGTTTTGTGGATATGTATATTGCATGGTAGAACCAAAAGGAACATATGACAGGGATTGTCAGCAGATTTAACTAATCCATGGTTACCAAATACAGTGGATATCAGCATATCCACTATATCTTTCATTTCATCGTGTAAGAGTGTGTTAAAAAGGTAAAAAGCTGTATATTTATTGTATATACTTTATTTTAAAAAACCTTTGAAGCTGATGTCAAAAGACACAAAATTCAATTTTTTAAAATTGAAAAATGAATAATGTTGATTTTATCTTAGAATTTAAACTCTATTAGGCTTGGACACCTTTTCAAGTTGTCATGGCATTACATTAGAACTCAACGCATGTCATCTACAGTTATCTTTAACTGGAATAACAGAATTCTATGTAATCTGATGATCCTTGATGACTTACTGAATTCTATTAAAAAGATGAGAGAATTTAAGAAAGAAAAAGTTTACGTGACTTGACATCTCTGTTAACTCTTCTGCATCTAGAAAGTAAATGCTCAACCTCAGAATGTTAAGCCTTATACTATGTTTGCACAACATGATTGGATTGTAAAAATCATCATATCAACCCTTGTGAGACCCGCTACCAAAGATTTTCATTGTTTTGGAATTTATATGGATTTTTAGCCACTGACAAAATAAGCATGATTTTGACATAGAACTGATGGGATTTGATTGGTTTGTGGTAGTAAACGTTAGGTGGAGAGGTTGAAATAAAATAGTCTTGGTACCAAATAAGCTATGAAAGTAGTGTTATAAATGCATCTCCTATGTATATATAAAATTGTACTAACATATTAACTTTCTACCAGTGTAACCCTTGCACCTCTTTCTGGTGCAAGTGCTAGTAAATAGAGACAAATCCATTTCTTGATGGAAGGGCATAAGCTATAATTAATAGTAGGCTCATGTCACATATATAGTCTAGACTCTAGACAATGACTTTTAAAGGTATTTTTTTGGTTTTTTAATAGTTGAAATCGTTGAGAACGTCAACATGAGCATAGAAAAAATTGTAAATTAATGAGTATGTATCATCAACCTGATATTCAGATAGCATGTGAATGTTTTGCCCAACTTTCTAAAAATCATAGAGTGCATTTCCATAGCCTCAAGTTTAAACTCTGTTGCTTTAGCTTGTTTGTGTGCCTTGAGCTTGCTGCTATTTTTCTTTTGGAAGGGACTGTTTCTCTTTCAATTTGGTATAATCCCTGGGTGGTTGGTATTGACCTCTGTTGACAGGTGTATGCTCTCTTGATGGGGGTTTTAAAGGAAAAACTGTGTGCATGTTATGTTAATTCTAAAACTTTGACGGAAAGGTTTCCTATGCATTGGTTTCTATTGCAAACCCATGACCTTCATCAGAATGCTGGGATGCACTACTAGCCTCTTTGTGGCTTGGAGTGTGGTCAGCCCCTATGTGGTTTGGAGTATGGATTGTTCTTTCAGTGCTCTGTTTGAGATGCACTTCTTTTCCCAGGGCTGATTCTGTACCATGTTACTTTTCATGGACTGGCTAATTGGTCCTGGGACCTCCCGTTGTGTAATGTCCCCAATTCAAGACATTAAGATATATGATTAAAACAAGTTTTTATTAAAGATTGAAACTTATTTTCGTTAGCAATTGTCAAGCCATATCAACAATATCATTGCGTTTCCATAACAATCAGTGTCGACATGAGATAGAACCATATGATTCTCTACCCATTAAGAAGATTAATCAATACATTGTTGGCAATGTTTATTATAAATACCGATCAATGTGAAGGCCACGGCCGATGTTAATGAAGGCATTGGCAATACCAACTATTAAATCAATTCCACAAACAACTTAAGGATTGATGCAATCAATGATGGTCAAAGGGTAAAAACGATATGTTCTGCAGAGCGAATCAAACTAATCATATGGTTATGCTTAATGGTGATTAGTCAAGATAAATAATAACCAGTGTCAGGTAAATCATCAGCAATAATATAAACATTGATTATGGTGGAGGCAGATATCAATCAATCAGCAATACTTACGGTTAGCCACGGATAAACATACAGATCAATAATAAGGAATCACTTAAATAATAATTAGTTAAGGAATCACCTAAATAATAATTAGTTAAGGAATGTTATCATCAATGGCAAAAGGCTATTTGATTATCAGATATGCAAGAAATAAGGGAAGAGGCAATCATGAATTCTAATCGATCTGTATGAGTCAAAGGACTTATCACTAAAGAGCTCCAATTAGCATATATCTGATTATGAGATAGTGCGTTGATTATATAATTACTTGAGCAGTGATGGTACTTATAAAAGAGTGGTGGATAATTGAAGAGGATCGATATTTCAAGATAACTAATAGACTAACATTAGTATATTGTTTAGTTTCTTCACCAAAGGTTGCAAACTCCCTAAAATATGAGACATATCTCATGTAAGACGACTCCTCAATCATGAAGGAAGGTATATATAGTTATTCACATCGATCACTCAAGGCATAGAAGAGATTATTCTTATTGTTTATCCTCCACAGATTTGCTCTGCTTAGAGCAATCAGCCATTTCGGCATACCTGGTGCACACATACAGAGTATTGATCAGAGACGGCATCATCTGTTGCATGAATCAATTGTTAGATCAGACAGCATCAATATTATTGCAAGAACATATCTACATAGTCAGAGACAGCAACTATTACTGTATGCGATACTACTTTCAGCCTTTGCATGTATAAGTGTTTGTTACAGAAACAGTAAACTATATTGCTTGAAACTATATTGCAGAAACAGTAAACTATATTGCTTGAACCAATATTGCATGTATATATATATTTGCAGTTATTTAAAGAAATATATCAGAAACGGCAAAATAATAAAAACCATCTTTGACTTCATTGTTATAGCAGAAATCTGTCAATTCACTTTAGCATATCTTTCACTGTATACCTTTGAGACAGCAAGTGGTATTGATGATTAATAATCTAAGTTACCAATTTGAATGCGGATGCGAGATTTGGGTGCGAGGATGCGTGAAATTTTTTTTTTAGGGAATGCAGATGCGTTTGGATGCGTATATATATATATATGCAAAGAAGTGTAAGAAATATACAAAAATAAATCATTTGATAGTATGAAATTCTATGAATAATGATACTTCACCATTGTTGAAGATTCAAGATTGTTCAACTTCAAACTTCAGACACAAATATTCAAATTGAAAGAAGTTAAATAACTAATTACTCATGTTCAAGATTCCAATGCAATTTGAACTACAAAATCAAAATTTAGTTCATGATTCAATGTTCATCAATCAAAATCAAAGGTGCTTTGTAACACCATATTATTTAATATATATTAAAATGAAATAATAATGAATGAAATAAAAAATAAAGTAGTATACAAGCTTCAGTGAGATGTAATAATTTAATATTTATTACTCTCACGAGTTGAGAGAGTAATAATTTAAAGATTAAAGTAGAGAAATAAAAGTAGCAAGACGGCGAAGTCTGTGGGCTGCATTTCGTGAATAATAAAATATAGTTACATATCTCTCGAGAATTAAGTTTCCAGCGTCTGAGTTTGCAAATAATAAGAGATGTAAACGGATGCATTTAACCAAGTTGAAGAGGGATATATGTTAAATCATTTTGGCTTCAGATTGCACGTTGCACGATTTGGAAGTCACTCTGATGGAAACTTCGCATCCTGTGCGCATCCCCGCATATCAGCATCCGCCTCTGCTTCCAACCACATCCGAATCCGCCTCCAGCCCTTCACTGAGCGCACCCGGTAACTAAGTTAATAATCAATACCTATTTGTTCCTGTGTTGTTACATAAGTTATAGTCAAATCAGTAGTATAAGTTTAAGGAAATCAAGTAATTGTCCCGTAATTTCCGGTTATACCTAAAAGGGGACATTACACATTGGTATGTAGGGGTACCCTACTACAAAGTTAGGGTCCACCGTTTGGGATTTCCGTTTTATTCCAAAATGCATTGCATGAAATTTGAAGTAACAGAGAGAATAGCCTCATGGTAATGTTGGTAGCCTTAGTGTGTCGTTTGCATCTTCATTTTTTTTGCATTAATGAACAGAAAGGATACTGTGGTCACGCCAATTTAATGTACATCTATTTTCTTGGTACTTGAGGCCATGATTTCAACATTCACTTTTTTTGTCTTTGTTGTTATACATTCCCTTCGAATATTTATGTTAATTTTATGTAGAATGAATGTTACCATTTTATTGTTTTACTAAATAGTCTTCTATTTATTTGAGTATTGGTTTTATTTGAAAGAGATTTTAGAAAGCGGCCATGGTTGGAAGTTTTTGAACTTTTCATGTCAATGAATTTATTTGTGATTGTGATAATTGTTGATTTCTTATTAAAAAAAATGTTCAGTAAGAGCTTCTGGGATGACAGTACTATTCATTTAGCAACAAAATCTGTTGACATTTTGAGAGATGTGCGTCTTCTTTCTTTGATAAGTTAAAATTTATGCATTAAGCAGGAGAGCGCACAATGAATTTTAATAATGTTAGGGTTCCAAAGGTGTCAGGAGGGGGTCCTGCTGGGTCGTTGGCAAAAGCTGTAGTGATAGGTGGTCTTGGTATTTATGCTGCTCTCAATAGTCTTTACAATGTGGATGGTGGTCATCGAGCAATTGTGTTTAATCGAATAGTTGGTGTCAAGGACAAGGTATCCTCTTTCCATATTTATCTAGACATTTATGTTTAAGTGATTTCATCTGATTCAACATACAATACCGTGCCTGCTTCTATACATTCTTTATAATTATTATTGTTATCTCTGTTTGCATTGTTAATTGTAATGTTCATGCTGCAACATCAAGCGCGTTCTGGCGCTCTTGTCAAGCTTACTTGGTCGAAATATTTTTAATAGAATAGTTTGGTAATGTTGTCTAGCTGATTTTTTTGATTTGTTTGTTTGGTTGTAAATAATGACAAGCTTACCTTATGCTTCTTGTCATAATTCCATCAATAAGCATTGTCATAGTTGTTATATTTGAAATGATTTCTATCAATATTCTGTTTCCACTTTCTTGGTTTTCATTTAGTGCCTTGGATATATGTGATCGCTGCGTATCCAGATGGTTTGAAGCCCCTTCTTACTAGTGGGAACTATCTCATCATTTACAATAGCAATAATGGCATATAGCACAATAATGACAGATTCATGTAGTGATAATTTCTAATGCCTCTGTAGAGATGCTATTTTATTTTTTCAAGCATTTTGTAGTTGCAATAAGTGCATGCTTCCTCTTTTGGTGCTGTCATTTATTTGTGTTAGATATCCAGCAAGATGCTGAGAACCACTTGTGTTGTATATAAATGTTCTAGACAATTCTCTGAGGCACACTATATCAATGGAGTTTGTAAGGATATTGGTAATGAGCTGTGCGTCCATGCCTTAGTTTTTGATCTTTCCAACCATCATGAATGATGGATGCCACAATTTTGAACAGAATCTTTAATAGGCTACAATGAATTGTTCACGTCTTTTCTTCTTGGCCAATTATGTGGTATATAACTTTTCATAATCAAGCCTTGTGTGTGCATTGGGAGCTTCATTGAATTTTATTCACCATTTCTTACTAGTATGCTCATTTTACATGGTTGAGTGGCAGCGAATTATTGTAAATGCATTGCCCAAAGAGCTTATTGGCAATATCTTGACTAAGTATTTTTTTTTTGTAGAGGGCCTTGTTAAAATAGGATGTGTGGCAGCCATGATTGGGGTATTCGTTGGCATTGTAGGTGGCTTGCTCTTTGAGATCCTTTATTTGATGAACGCTGATATTTTGTTTGAGTTCTTTCAATTGCTTGTTGGCTTCCTATTGCTTTTTACAAATATAAGAATGTGTGTTGTTGGAAATCCTTGTTTGGTTGGTTTAATGCAAACCTTGTATTTCTTGGCCAAGAATTGACACTAATGCATTTTTTATCAAGTTTAATTAGATCTTGTGTTAAATATAGCACACATTGCAGTGCTGAATATATTTGTCCTCCACCCCTAAAATTTGATTTCATTGAAGTGTCAAATGTACCCTTTGCATTGGGGATTTGCTCTATTGTCATCCCTTGTCTCCAAAACTATGAAAAAGAGTTGGCTTCAAAATTTTGTGTTGACCCTTGGTTCTTTGAACTAGAGATTCTTGCCGTTATAGCCAATACTTGTAGCAGCAAATTCAAAAAACAAAAAAAGAGGAAAAAAACCAAGGGCTACCATTACTCATTAAAATTAAAAAATGATAAAAAAAAGTAATAGAGTAAAAACAAGTAATGTGGAGATTTAAATGAAAATTCTAAAATTTAATCTTATCTTCAATGAAAAAAGAATCCTTGTTGCAAGCTCTTGAATCTCTTTGAAAGCAATTGAGCATTTGTAGTAGTCTAGGAATGAGAAAAAAATCAAGTATGAGCACTAGCTTGATGGGGTTTTAGTTGAGAATTAGGAAACATGTGTAGAATGAGAGGTTTAATTTTGTCTTTTGCTTTGGCAGTTTACGGTGTAGGGTAGGTTTCTTAGTTGATTCTTTTTAATAATCCTTTAAAAAACCAATTTGTGAACCTAGTTTCACCTTGTGCATGGATAGTGTTTGAGGAGGATATTTAGAAAGGGGCATACTAGTTTGCATTTTGAAATGCGAATCTGCATATGATTGGTTCATGGGTCGAACTTGGTTTGGTGTTGTGGAGGCTACTAGAATAATAATATTAAAAATAAAAAACATTATGAAATATTGAGGTTGTTAGTAGTGGTATGATGGGTTTGAAATGTGAAGATCTGGAAGAACTTGATTCTTCAAAGTGGGCATGTTTGAAATCTTTTTTGGTGTTTAATGTATCTCTATTCAGTAAATTGATGTGGGCTGAATGGTTTGGTAGTTGGCAAATTCGATATTTTATTGTGACTTGCAGGTTTATCCAGAAGGAACACATCTCATGATCCCTTGGTTTGACCGTCCTGTAATCTATGATGTTAGAGCTCGACCCCATCTTGTAGAAAGTACTTCGGGTAGTCGTGATCTTCAGATGGTAAGTTTTCTTCCATTGAGCCATATATGCTTGTAAATTTTAAAAAGACTGTAGGCATAAGCATTCTGTTTATAGAAGCTAGGGTATTTGCAGTAAATCATACATCTGTTCTTAGGGCTGTATTAATATCAAACATCAGGTGCTTTTTCTGGATGCAATTACATTCTATCTTTTCTATCTGACTGGCAATCACAAAGATCTAGCTAATGTCTGTTTCTACATGATTTATTACATACCTATATTTGGTAGGGAGATAATATAGAAAGCTAATCCTTCTTTAATTCACGTAAAGAGTTGTCCTTTCAAGTACGTATGAATACTGAATTTTGTTTCTTCAATTGAATACTCTGCATCAAATGTCTTTCTGTAACATATTTTTTCGGAGCAAGTTTATTGTAGTATTTTTCTGCTTGAAGGTATCCTATTCTTAAGCCTTTTAAGAGTAGCAAGAGCAAGTTGTTTTTCGAGTGTAGGAAATGATTTATTTTCTACACCTTTTGGGTTTTATGGATTGCTATTTCATCTCACTAAAAGGCATATGAAAACAGAACTTAGTACGATGCTACTTTGTTCTCTATGTGCCATTTCTCCAAAATGGTGATGCTTTACATCTTGATATGATTTGTGCAAAATTTTGTTTATATGTATAAAAGGACTTGGTCTTAGATATTCTTTATTGCCAATTACATTGCATCTTATCCTCTACCACAGATAGTAATCAATAAGCACATTAGTTTCTTATTAGTTTGGGATATAATGGAACTGCATGATGTGCATTTTAGCGGCATTCATCATATCCGTCTCTTGTTGTGTGATAGGTTAAAATTAGCCTTCGTGTTCTGACAAGGCCACTGCCTGATCAGCTGCCAACCATTTATAAAACACTCGGAGAGAACCATAATGAGAGAGTATTGCCTTCTATCACTCATGAAACCTTGAAAGCAGTGGTTGCTCAGTACAACGCAAGTCAGCTGATCACTCAACGAGAGGTAGTGTATTTTTGGTCTTATAGTGTCAATGTTTGGCATCTTACCGCATATTAGTTATTTGATACACAGCTCAGTGAAGAAATTGGTGTTACAACTTGTTAACTATATGTGCCACTAACCTTTTCTTTAAATATTTTGTCAAAATTCAGGCTGTAAGTAGGGAGATAAGGCGTATTTTGACTGAACGAGCTGCACAATTCAACATTGCTTTGGATGATGTTTCCATAACAAGCCTTACATTTGGAAAAGAATTTACTGCTGCCATTGAAGCAAAACAAGTTGCAGCTCAAGAAGCTGAACGTGCTAAGTTTGTTGTGGAGAAGGCAGAGCAAGACAAGAAAAGTGCTATCATTAGAGCTCAGGTATTTCTGATAAAATGCTAAACTATTGCATAAGGCCTATTTTGAAAGTTGCAGACTGTTAAATTGATTTGTTCTTACAGGGAGAAGCCAAGAGTGCTCAGCTTATTGGTGAGGCCATTTCAAACAATCCAGCATTTATTACATTGAGAAAGATTGAAGCTAGCAGGGAGATAGCACACACTATTTCGAACTCTGCAAACCGAGTATTTTTGAGCTCTGATTCATTGTTGCTCAACTTGCAAGATTTGGATGTGGAGGAGATTGTGCCATCACCCAAGCCCAAAAAATAATATTGATGGTCTAGGATCATCCATTTTGAAAACCTCTCAATTACCAGCCCCTTTCCGCCCAAAAGCTTGAGTTGTCTGTATTCTTTTCTTTGTCAACTTGCCAAATTTTGATCAGCTTCTGGAAACGGTAATTGTTTTCTTATTTATTTAATGGTAAAACCTTTAAGAAAAGAGGTTGCTGTAATGAAACTTTCAGTTTTTTTTTCATGTGATTATGATGACAGGCATAACTGCACGCAACATGAGTTTTTAATTATTTGTCTTTGACAACTCTGAATAGAGTCTACAATTGATATGACCATGGGATGATTGGTATGCTCAATACTGGATACCGTATCATATAAATATCATACTGTCATATATCATATAATAAATATCTAAGTTACCGATTTTCTCCCCCCACCCCCGGATGCGGAAGCGTCCGGAGATGCACAGGAAGCGCATCACAGGCCTGTGGATGCACATCCGAGCAAATTCGCATCAGAAAATGTTAGGTGCGCTTTTTCCTAGGGTTTTATTCGCGAGCAAATTCGCGACACAGCAAGTCAGACGCAGCCCCGGTTTACTTTTAACTTTTTACTGATAAGTTTATATGTAGTGATATATTCTTCATTAGCGGCGATCCTCTACTACGACATATACTTCTGACTTTCTTTGCAACAAGCAATGATGGACATTTGCGCCACTAAGGTAGGCATCATTTCCTGAGCTAGGCGGCTTAGTGCGGTGGCACCAAATTCACAACCAGTCATCAACAATTCAAAGCTTCTGTTCAGCAATGATTGCAGGCAACGACTTCCTCATGCAGCAATATATCAATGATACTTCTGCTTGCAGCGATTTATTTAACCTCTGAAGTGGACTATTGTTCATGGCAAAATAATTTTAGAAGATTATAAACTTCCGGACGACACCCAACGAGTTGAATAAATGTTAATGCGTATCGGCATTTTAATGTTTTTATTGTTTTGTTTTTATATTCTTTGAAAAATTAATAATATGTTTCTATAATTTCAATTTTTAATTTAAATACTGACTTTAATGTCAATAAAAAATGTTAAAATTTTATTTTATTGAAATCAATTTTTATAATATTTAATTATAATAAATTCAAATTTAAGATATATATATATATATATATATATATATATATATATATATATATATATATATATATATATATATATATATATACCCCCCTTTCAAAAAAAATTGCTCATTCACGCATCTAATTTTCGCATCCGCATCTGCACTGGAACCATCAACTTAGATAAATATCATAAAATAAATACCATATATCATATTATATGATATGCTCAATACTAGATACCGTATCATATAAATAGCAATTTCTAGTTTTCAATCATCCCTGATTTTTTTTGGAGATATATATATATATATCACTGTTTCTAATTTTCAACTTATCTTCTTTATTCATGTTTTTTTTACGACTTAAGAGGAATTATATTCTTTCATAGAAGTAATGTCTTCTATGATGAAATTTTCAACTTTGGATTGAAAATCTAAAAGAAATTTATTCCTTTGATGCTAGTTTATGATATAACTTCAAACGATGACAATTGACCAACATAGTTCTTCTCTCCCCATCTATTGGTATTAACTAAACAACTCCATTGTCGAAGACTTTTGACTGATTTCATAAGGTCCTAACCATCTTGTATGGAACTTTTCTTTGAATTCTTGAAATTTGGAATCGAACAATAATGTCCAATCCCCTTTTTTGATTTGTCTTCTCACAATATGCTTATCATGCCATGCTTTCCTTTTCTTTTGAATCACCTCTATATGATGCAAAACTTTCATTCTCATCTTATCCAATCCAATTGGCTTAACTGTAGAATTCTGGTTTTCTCCGCTTCTGACAAATCAATGCCCACTTTCATTGTTGTTCTTAATGTCTCCAAGTCAAACTCAATGGGCACGACAAGAGTTTTTCCATATACCAGGTCATAAGGAGAAAATCTAGTCGTTGTCTTCCATGTTGTATTGTAGGCCCAAACTGCTTCATTCAATCTATCTAACCAATATATTTTTCTTAATAAAACAACTTTTGTTAGCATGTTTTCCAATTCTCTATTGGTCACTTCAATTTGTCCATTCACCTATGGATGACATGTAGGTTTTGTGTGTCATCTAATATTTGTGCATGAAAGTTTCAAACATAGCAGACATGAATTATTTGAAGAATATGCTTGTGTAGGAAATCAACTACCTTATCTTCTCATGCTATTGGTAAAGCTTTAAACTCTACCTATTTTGTCACATAATCCATGCATACTAAAATATAATGATTTCCTCTCGAAGGTGGATCAATAAGGCCCACAAAATTAATTCCCCACTTCTTCAATGGCTCCAGAGCTATTTAGGGCTGCAATGGCATCTCTACTGTTGGTGTAGGTCTTCCCATGCACCGGCATTCATCACAGTCAAACATCCTTTGACATGGTAGGCTAGTAATTGTAATACCCCAAAAATGGGCTATAAGTTTATTAACCTCCTACATTTTCAAATCATATGAAATCGACATCAAAGTCCTAACCTAAGGCACATTTGCACATTATCAAATCCTAATTGATTATCTTAAATTCTGCATCGGGGAATATTCTTAGTAATATTCTTAATTTATCATAATTATTCTTAATTTAAATAATTATTTGGCGATAAATCCTATTTATCCTAAAGTTTGATTAATTGAATATTCTGAATATTTAATTAATTAGATTTAATACTGTCACTTAATTATTTAATTATATTTATTCATAAATTATATTATTTAATTTTGACAATAAATAAAAAATCTCATGACTAATTGATTAAATTCTTATTTAATTAATTAAAGTCAATTGTCAATTTTTAATAACATAGTTTTTGAATAAAAGTTTGATTTAATAATTGATTAACCCATAAATCAATTGTTTTAATTTCAAAAATCAGTTAAGTTGAGGATAAATCACTTTATTTATTTAATTAATTCATAATTAATTGTGCACATTCAAAGAGCAGTTAAACTCAAAATCGAAAAATTAATGCAAGTTGTTAACTTTTGGAAACTCAACATTCTATTTTGAGTTCAAAGCTGATCTAAACTTCTGATTTGAGTTAAAAAGTTGTTCTTGCATGATTATGTGAGTTAATCTTCTCTGACTTTTTGTTGACTCAAAAATCAACCTGAGTTCATCAAGAGTGATTAATGGCTTTTCTCATGCACCTCCAAAGCCCTGGATTTTTATAAAAACAAGGCTCAGCTCTTCATAATGGGAGCCACGAAATTGCATCCTCATGTTGGCGAATTGGTGATCGAAGAATCCATCTTTGCGAATCAAAGTTGTTGTGAGATTTTCATTGTTTTTGAGAATTCATATCATTTAGCATATCAATTCTTAGATTAATTGCATATCATATTAGTTTTCATATGTTCTAGCTTAGATTCATACAGTTTCTCATTCTTATTGCATAGAAAATCCAAAATATAGATTAAATCTACATTCATATGGTTTTTCAATTCTTTGCATTCAAATCTTTCGTTTAGGTGTTACATTGTCACTGATCTCGGTTCCAATATGAGAATATCATACTCGCACCTACTAGAATGCAGTAAATCGCCTGGTTAGCATAGTTTCAATTACTTGTAGATTTCAATTTTTGCTAACCTTTAATGTTTTACTGAAGTGGTGTCTACAGCTAGGTACAAAATTCACACACATAATAATATCCTGCTCCAAGGATCTTGTGCACAGTTTGAACTACAAAATAATGGCCTCCTTTTGGTTTACTATGACATGCATGTATTATGCAATAAACATCTCTTTCTTGCACATACCTGATAAGAACATGATCACGACACATTTTAAATAGAAGTCCATCTATCCATTGAAATCTCCAACTTTCACGAAGTAACCTCTTTTTTTGTTCAATGCTAAAATGTTTTGGACACTTTCCTGTGGCGAGATAGTTTGCAAGATCAACAAAACATGGAGACTGAATTGATATAGAAAATAAATGCTCATCTAGAAATGTATCATCCACTGGTTTATTATTATCCTAAAACACCATTACTCGAATTTCTTCTCGCCCTCACCCCCAGCTTGGGGTGTGAAGCAACCCTCATGTGCCTCCACCATCGGTCACTCCAGATCTGTGAGACTTCGCAGTGCTTCTACCCATCAACAACAAACCACTAGCAGATCATGGCGACAACACCATACCCATTTTCTTTTGGGTCACTATCCTTCTGTGTTGGATTTCTTTCTGCAAGGGAAGGACCCCTAGTCCTTGCCCTGGTGGTTCTTTGTTTTTTGCTTCTTCTTGTTTGGTTCCTTGTTCTTTTAGCATGTTCCCCCAACCACTGTTTGGTGGTCCACTGGTTTCTTGCTATTTTGGTTGTATGATTCCTGTCCCATAGACCCTTGTTGGTCTTCCGTTGAACATTAATAAATTTATCTTATCTTATCTTATCTTATCTTGAAAGGAAATCAACAACATTATCCTTACCTAGCTTGTCCACAATAGTTATATCAAATTCTTGCAAAACTAACCACCATCTTATAATTCGTCTCTCAACCACAACTTTGTTCATTAGATATCTAATGGTAGCATGATCTATATGGACATACACTTTATAACCTGTAATATAATGTCTAAATTTGTTAATTGCATATACTACATCTAAAAAATCATTTTTAGTTGTTTAGTTCCTCTATGTAGCGTTCAAGTTTTTGCTGATATAGTAGATAACATGCATAGCTCCATTTTCATCCTTCTGTCCTAAAACTACTCCAATAACCAAGTTAGAAGCATCAACATGTATGTGAAATGGCTCTCCCCAAACAAGTCCCTTGAGAATAGGAGAGGTAGTTAAGGCATGTTTAATAGTTTCAAAGGATTTCTAACAGTCTTCTGTCCATGAAAATTTCGTATCTTTCTTGATTAATATGAACATGGGTTCAACAATTTTACTGAGTCCTTCAATAAACCTTTAGTAGTACCCTGTATGCCCAAGAAAACTTTTGACATTAGTTTAAGTTTTTGGAATAACTATTTGTTGAATTATCTCAACCTTTTTAGGATCAAGTATTATTTATTCTTTTGAAATGTGATGCCCCAAGACAAGTCCTTTAGTCAACATGAGGGAACATTTTTCATGATTCAATGATAGCCTATGAACCTTACACCTTTGTAGGACTTTATTCAAATTCTCCAGTGCTTCAAATATTTTCCCATGCACTATGAAATCATCCATGTACACTTCAACACATGAGGTGGTTAAATCTACAAAAGTAGCTAATACAACCTTTTGGAAGGTGGTGGGTGCATTACAAAGTCCAAATGGTAGAGCTCTATATGCATATGTACCCCAATGACATGTAAACATTGTCTTATATTGATCTTCGGGAGCTACTTGGATCTGATTGTAATCACTAAAACTATCAATGAAATATAAATAACTATTGCCAACTAGGTTATCAAAATCTTGACCAATAAATGGTAAATGAAAGTAATCTCTTTTAGTGACTTTGTTTAATTTATGTAATCCACACACACATGCCACTTACCATTTTTCTTAGGGACACTAACCAATGGGGAAATCCACTAACTGTCCAAAATTGGATAAATAAACCCAACTTGTAGCAATTTTTCTATTTCTTGCTTGACAAAATCTCTAAGAGCTGGATTGATTCTTCTTTGCCCTTGTCTCACAGGTTTAACATCTTCAATATAAATTTGATGAGTATAGATAGATGGCTAGACTCCTCTCATGTCCTTGTATTCCCAAGAAAATGTTTTTGTATGTTTCTCCAACACTTATTTTAACTCATTTTCTTATGGGGGAAGCAAAGATGACCTGATAAAAAGAGGTTTATCCCCTTTTACTATAATTTGCCTAGTCTCATTTTTGTCATCAGGCAACTCTCCTATAAGTGTGTTCAAAGGATTAGGATGTATTAAATGATGCATAATTATTTTGCAATCTTATTTCTTTTTTTCAACATTCTTAATCAAAAAGCATTCTTTTATATTTTCATTTGTTGGAAGGGGTTTAAATCTTTAGGAATAATATTGAAGTCTTCCTCCTATTCTACATACTCTTGATATTCTTCAACATGATCAACAAGAGTGACCATGGCTAACTCAACAACTCCATCTCCCTCTAAATCCATATCTCCATCTACCCAAAATTGAGTATCTGAATGGAATGTGTGTTTAATTAGCTGGTGGGTAGAGTGATAGTTCTTTTTGTTTTAGACCATTAGAAATAGTCATTCCTCATGACCTACAATGTATTAGTGTTGTTCCAGTTGCTAGCCAAGGTCTTCCTAGTATGATTGGATACCTTGAATCTATCTTCCTTCCTTCAACACTAAAAATTCTACTAAATAATCTCATGTGTCTATAGTAATTGTTACATCCTCCAAAATACCATCGGGTTTGGCAATAGATAAATTTGCCAACTGGAGTACAATTGTTGTGGGCTAAACACTCGACATTCCCAACATCTCAGTAGCATCAGATGTAATGACATTTATAGCTACCCCTGTGTCAATCAGTACATTGGTTATTTCAACTCATATGCTCAAGGTAATCGCTAGACTCCTAGGGTCACTATATTTTTGAAGAAGCCATCTCTGATAAAAGATCAGTGAGTTTAGTCCCTACTTGAATAATGGGAGGTAATTTCTTCTTTTTCGCTGGTGTTTTTATGCAAAGTGACTTAATCAATTGATTAATTTCTACAATGTCCTCAATGGCCTGTAACAAAGGTATTTCTATATTGATCTTTGTCAGTTCTTCAAGGAGTTATGAATTTTCCATATTAATATGATCAGTTCAGGAGGCATCCAAAGCTACCTAGTCTCCTCTAGAGTGTTTAGGATATATGGTGCTTTGTTAGCAAACACTTAAGAACTATCAAGATTTTGCCCTTTTTCCTGAGACTCTTCTACTTTCTCGCCCTCCTATTCTGAAACATAAGGTTTAGAAGGAATATTATGATTCCTTAATT
This sequence comes from Chamaecyparis obtusa, assembly GCA_027943335.1. Lineage (NCBI taxonomy): Eukaryota > Viridiplantae > Streptophyta > Pinopsida > Cupressales > Cupressaceae > Chamaecyparis > Chamaecyparis obtusa. The sequence continues at coordinate 807,420 of BSBK01000667.1, forward strand.
AAATATCATTAATCTCTATGACATTCCGACCAATAGGATTGGAGTCACCATTGAATGTTTGTTGAGGTTGATTGTATATCTCCTTTTCCCATCAAATTCAAAGCTTCATTGGATTCATCATCAATCCCCTTTAAGAAAGTTGTCTTACATATCTCATTGTCTAATCCATTAGCACATCTTATGTGTACAAATTGGATTCTATCATCATAAATCTTCTAATAATTAGAAAAAACTCTGACTTCCTATCTCTCACTCAACAATAGCCTTGGTATTTATCTAGACATATAGTTTCCATCTCTTACCATGTTGGGATAGAATCATCTTGTAGACACATAAAAATATCCTTATAATTAATCATATTCTTTTTACATTAATTAAATGGATATCATAATCTATATAATTAATTCATTAATATTCTCCCTTATTAAATTCATTTAATACTCCTATTTTATCTAATCGTTAAAATACCTTTTGATATAAAATCATAAAACATTCTCTATTTCCTAAATTCTTCCTATTTACATACTCTCAACCCCACCATTTCCATACACTTGGGAAATGTGGGATAAATTATCTCTAACTACCTCCAACCACCTCCTATAATCCCACATTTCTTCCATAACCTTTTCTTCCACATAAGGAGAACTATAAAAACATCTCCTTTCACATTAAAAGGCCTCTTGCATCTTGGTTTGCTTTTGCATCTTTAATATCTTTGGCATTATCGATATCTTTGTGGGCATTTTTAGAATCATTTTGCATCAATATCACACATATCTTTATATATATGAAATCTGATTTTTGCATTCATCTCTTTAAATTTCTCTATTCTTCAATGCCTCTTGTGCAAAGTACTTTGAGAGCAAGAATACTTTAAACACAAGATTTTGTTGATAAGAGTGTGCAAGAATACTTTAAACACAAGATTTTGTTGATAGGAGAGAAATGAAGTAGAAATTTTGTTAAAATGCAATTGTTTTGTTTTAGATTAATGTGATTTTGCATTTGTGTTTGATAGGAATAACTCAATTGTTATGATGTTGAGATGAATTGATCTTAGATCTTGTTCTCCATTTCCATCATCGTACATCTGGCACGCCTGGTGGGATCTTTGTCCTATTTTTGTTTGATATAAGGTAGTTCGTTTATATTTGGAGGCAACTATATTCATTCAATGCTTAATCTATGCGTTTGAATGATTCTTTTATGCATAAGATGATTGACCACGTGCTTGTTCGACATTATGTTAAATAGAATACTGATTTTCGCTGTGCAGATTATTGATTTTCGTAGATTTAAAATTGTTACACCACGCATGGGATCTATTATTGATTTGCATTTTACATTTCTCTGTGTGGGGTTTGCATTATATAGTCCGCGTTACAAATCTTCATTGGCTGTGACCATTCTACATGGTTTTGCTCCGCAACATTTTGCATGCATGGTTACACATTCTGAGAAGCACGAAGTGGTCCACGTTTTATAGGTATGATCTACATTTTATATTCCTGGGTGATGTTTTATTATTCATGGTCTGCCTTATATTTGTTGGGATGTGAAGCCTAACGGTCACATGATCGATCAGTTTTTTCTACCTCTTCTTTTTCGAAGAGCTGTCTATAAATGACTGTGTAAGTCATGTATTGTAACATTGGATTGTATCTTATTGTAGACTGGCTAATATAACTGATTCCCTGCTTTAAGTGTGGACGTAGGCATATTGCCGAACCACGATAAATATTTTGTCAATCTTGTTTATCTTCTTTGTTATGTTTAATTCTGTTTTCTCTGCATCTTCAATATTTACAATTGGTATCAGAGCTTGGTGAGGCTAAGCCTGGAGAGGCTAAGCAAAGATGGAAGAAGATGTTGTAGCCGATTCAGTCATCGAAGAGTTTCTTGGCGGTTTAGATTTGTTACAAAATAATATTGTACAATTGAAGGCTGAAACGAAACGCCATGTACATTGGTGGGATGGCTGGAAAGATGAGGATGACTTGGCTACTGGTGTTGACACGAAATCGGAGAAGCCTGAAAGAGGCAAGTCTGAAAAGAAGAAAAAGGTTTCATCACTGTCCCCTCGTCTTGGGAGGTGTTTTAATTGCGGAGTCTAGTCATTGGGCTAGAGACTGCAAATTTGAGGATTTAAAAAATAAATGTTACCATTGTAGAGAGCGAGACCATATTAAATGGAAATTGATGTCATTCCGATGGTGAAGATTGAGAATGTTGATGCCTCGATTGGACTTGACATTAATTGTCCATGTGCGGAGTTTGGAACTCCACTTGTTTCCCTGTCATCTGGGGCAGCTGAAACGATTTATTTAACTATTGGGTTAAAGCGGAAATTAGATTTGTTCACTAAAGAGAGGGATAGTTCATTGAGGAGTAAAAAGAGGAGGTTTGAACAGCTGGAGTATGACAGAAAGGTGCTTCTTTCCTTTGGCAGCAAGGTGCTCAAGGAGGCAGTGACACAGCATGAGGTGGAGGCCAAAAAGAAAGGCATGTATATCGACCAAGAAGAAGGTCAAGAGGCCCAAGTTGTTGCTCATCCTACAGACAAAGAGGCACATAGTTGGTTGTTTTCATCTTTTGAAGATGGAAGAGGTATCGAACGCAGCAAAAAGATATGGCACACAAAATAGGTGAAAAACAATACTACCACCAATGAAGACATGGGAAAAGTCGGTGAAGATATTGTAGTCGCTGCCAAGGTTGAAAGCAGCAGGTTTGCTATTGCACCGGAACTTGAGGCTGAATCATTATATCCTCAGGAAGCATATGCCAAAGACTAGCATACCGTGCCCAAAGAAACCGCAAGTGTGGATTACACTAACCAAGACATTGCACACGCTAATCATGGCCCTGGCATTAAACAAATTCCTCACGTCACTGGTGTGGACAGCTTGGTAACTAAAATGGACCAACTAACAGACTTGTCATGCCAAACACCGGCCCTGGATGCTCATACGCAAGGCTGCATTGAACACCTGCAGCCACAAGCGCTTGGTCAAATCACCCAAATTGGGGATAGTGAGGAGGCCCATCGCAGCATTGTTGCCACTGGTTCCTGCAAGGAAAGGAGTATGGCATGTGCTGGAGCTTGCGCCATGATGTTTGACTCCAAAAATTTCCTGCCACACGGTCATCACAGTCAGTAGTTATTTCTGTCCACTGGTCTCCCATTCTCTACCATAGATGTTGTCGGTCTCATCAAAATTGTTGAGGTTGGAGACTCCACAACTGCAGACCATTTGTTTGGAACTATTGAGAGATTCCACAAACGTATGGAGTATGAAAACTTACTCATTAAAGTCACGTCTATAGGCAAAGAGACTACTGAGAAGCAGTCTACGGAAGTGAAGTTTTCTTTTATATGGCTTCTCAAGATTGGTGTGAATTATTTAAGGCAGACTGTTGGAAGCGTGATTACCATGCTTATTCCAATAAATTCAGTGAACTATTTACTGCAGACACTCAAAGAAATGGGTGGAAGGCAGGTGTTTTGGGAGAGTGAATTGGAAGTGAAGAATGTTAAGATTAGTTCTTTTGTGGACAAATAAATATATTCTAAATCTAATCATGGATTTTTGGGTGAATTTACACATTTAAAAATTGGCAAAAATGATGTTTTTAAATCTGATCTGACTTGGAGAAGGCTCATTCGGAGTGTGCTTGAGTAGAGTCTGGCAACCTTGAGATCTTCTCAAAGACTCATTGTTCACTGAGATTCAGAACAGGACTAGGGGATGCCACAGTTCATGGTTGTGAAGGTTGAACTTCACAGGGGAGATTGTTGGGATGTGAAGCCCAACGGTCACATGACCGATCAGTTTCTCCCACCTCTTCCTCTTCAAAGAGCTGTCTATAAATGACTGTGTATAGTCATGTATTGTAACATTGGATTGTATCTTATTGTAGACTGGCTAATATAACTTATTCCCTGCTTTAAGTGTGGACGTAGGCATATTGCCGAACCACGATAAATATTGTGTCAATCTTGTTTATCTTCTTTGTTATGTTTAATTCTGTTTTCTCTACATCTTCAATATTTACAATATTTTGACTGAATTTGTCATAACATTTTGTCATAACTAGTGGTTGGTGCTTTTACACATACTGGTTGTGTTACATACATTTGTCGGTCTGCGCTTCCACATTGATGCATACTGGTCTGTGTTACACTTACTGCTCTATGTTACACATGTGTACTAGTATGCGTTTCCATAGTGGTCTATGTTTTATACATCAATTTGCGCGATATGCATACTATGCAATGAGAGATGTCTAATAAATTTTAACGGTTTTTAGAAACGGTCAATGTGTTGTGCCTATGCGTTTTGACCTGCAACCTGCATACTGCCTTTGACTCATGTGTTATGTGTGTTACTTGTTTGTGCATTAGACAGTTACATTGTGAGTATTTTGTAGCATTGACTTACTCGCATTTTTTTTATATTAGTAACAATATTATATTTTATTAATAAAGAAAGAGTACATAAAGCTTCAAATTCTAGGCACCTTACATCCACCATTACTAGGCCTCCAAGAAACATCTACCAGCTACCTACTACCATATTTTGTCTCTTTACAATCCTCAAACATCTATTTTTCCCTACCTTTACAATCAAACATTACAATAATAGTTCATAGCAACAAGGCCCTTGTTAGACCAATTCTTTCATTACACTCCATTACCAGGCATCATATCAAAACATTTTGTCTCAAACCTTTCTCAACACTCCATCCTTGTCTCTATAACTCTGCATCTTCAGTCCTTGAGCTTTCACAGCCATTGTCCCTTTCTCCCTATCTACATAATTGTAATCATCCTTCAAAACATGGCTTTCCTGATAAATTCAAAAACCCCACAGCCACTCTGTGTTTTCTCCTAATTCCAGCCCCCATGCCACTACCATGGAAATAACATCTACATTCACCCTCCATTTCTTTTTCCTTTCCATAAATTGTTCTCCCAATAGCTCAAGAATGGCATTGATAATTTTTTCATCTTTATATTTCACTATGCCAAAAATCCTTTCTTTCTTCACCGAGCCTTTGAAACTTTTTTGTTGTTTCTCCATGTCTACTGAAGTCATTGCCGCGATCTTTACACAAGACCATTTTCTAACTACTCACTTGCCGCCATCTTTACACAAGGTCACTTTCTAACTACTCACTTCTACTTCAATTCTATTTCCCTGCTCTTTCCCAAATTCTTTTGTTACACTACACCAGATTGTCTCCTTCTACACACATAACAATCAACACCTCACCTTTTCCACTTTTAAGTCTCCTAGCATGACTCCTTTAATCACAATTTGAATTTTGTAATTGTAAATAATACTTTTTGGGTAGCGTGGACAACAATAATGGTCTTCCATCGCACACATTTTGAGTCTTTTCTATCAGCTTTAAAGATTAAGAGAATATTAAAGCATCCTCTCCGTAACTGCTTCCTCCAATGATGATGTTGTCCATCATTAATCGACATTTTCACAAGCATTTCAAACCAAATTTCATCTAACGTAATCAAATATTTCGATCCGACATTCATTCACCTCATTAAAGGCGGTAGCCCAATTGGATAAGACATCCGCTTCCATATTACCTTCACATTTTATATGGCTCATTTTAAAACTTTCAAAGGTGTTTAACAATTCCCATATTGCTTCAACAATATTTTGTAGATGCCAAGCCTCTATGTGTTTTTTAATCAATGCATTAACAATTATCGTTGAATCGCCTTCCAAGTGCACTTTCTTCACATTAGCAATTCTCCCAAACGTAAAACTAGCAATATAATCTTAGCTTCTGCCATATTATTTGTTCCATCTGGTAGCCTTTCTGCACCTATTGCCAAAGTATTCCCCTTCCAATCTCTCATAATTGCTTCTACACCAAAGAGCCTTGTGTCACCTTTGACACCCCCATCAAAATTTAATTTAATCCATTCCTCCTTTGGCTCTTCTCATTTAACAATTTTTTGCCTCCTTTTTTATCTGTCTTGGACACATTTATCTTATCTTAATTCTTGGCCAATTTTCCTAAATATATCTATCCATCAAAGTATAAGGAGTTGCAGGAGTAAGTCTTTTTGTTGCTGCACTCATCACCTCTTTGATTGAATCGTTGATTCTTAAAATACCCTTGCCACATTTTCTTCCCGCTCTTGAAAAATTCTCCTATTCCTCTCCTTCGAGATTTACCATATAATAATAGATGGGCTAATACTCCAAATACTTGAGAGAAGAGATCTTTTAAATAAAATAGGTCATCCTATAAACACCTCCTCTACTGAATTAGGCATGGGTCCAGCCCACCCCAACTTCATTCTCACCATATCTCAGAACTCCCCTGCAAACCTACATTGTAACAACATATGATCTACATCTTCTCCACATAAAACACACTTAGTAGGTCCAATGAACCCATATTTCTTCCTCCTTTCTCCTGTCAAGATTCTACCTCTCACCGCCAACCATGTAAAGGATCCTACTTTCAACAGACAATCCACTCCCCAACATAGCTTAGTAGACCATTCTAGTAGTTCATCACCTCTATCCAACATCCTATACCCCAATTTTATTGAGTATTTGCCACTCTGAGCTGCACACTAGATTAGTTTATCCTCCTTATCAGTCCTCATTAAATCCCTTGTTACAAATAGATTCTTCATCAAGTTTTTCTACACCTCCAAGAGGCCAAGATTATCAATATCTCTCCATACCCATTGAGCTCCACTTTTAGTGTTCCCGACTTCCATATAATCATACACTTTCTCCCCCATTACTGAATGAAGAAATTTTTTAAATCCTGATAATCTGCTATATCCTTAATAACAGGGTGCCCATCCCAAGAGTCATTCCAAAAGAAGGTTTTCCTCCCATTGCCAATCTTCCAAGTTAGATGATTCGTAATGACTTTCCCGTAATCTATTAAGAAATTACAAATTGCAGACCCTCTTGGAGGATTACTAATTGTCAAGATTATTTCCCCACTTCCAAAATCAAAATATTTTGCCTTTACAATTTTAACCCATAATAAATTAGGGTTATTAAAAATTATCCTTACTAATTTAGCTCTGAAAGCCATATTCAACACATTCCAATTCATAATACCTACTCCACTACACACTTTAGCTTTACAAATTTGATCCCATGCCAGCAAAGGGATCTTATCTTCATCCAGTGCTCCATTCCAAAGAAACTTCCTCTTCCACTACTCAATATACTTTTAAATTTATTTTGGAATCTTAAGGCAACTCATAGAATAAATGGGAATAGTTGAAACCATTGTTTTAAGAAGAAGAATTATCCCTGCAAAAGAGAGCCAACTACTCTTCCACCCTTCCAACCTTTTCACACAATTATCAAAGAGATCCTTCCAAAGCTTGGTCCTGCAAGCCCCTTCAAATAACGAGATGCCCAAATATCTACCATGTAATTTACCAATATTTATTCCCAAAATTCTACAAATATCCACCTGGATCACCTTCTTTGTATTGAAGAAATAAACTTCTGATTTTTTCCACTTAATCTATTGTCCTGAAGCCAGGCTATACTTATCAATGGTAACTCTAATCACTCTTGCTTCCCTTAGTGATGCTTCACCCATCAAGTAAGTGTCATCAAAAAATTAAAGATGAGAAAGGGGATCAATACCTTCAGCCACCCAGATTCCTTTCCAATGTCCTTCCACTCTTTTACTTGTTATGAGTCTTCCCATTACTTCAGCCTAAATAATAAATTAAAAGGGAGAAATGGGATCACCTTGTCTAAGATCTCTTCTTTATCGATGGATGCCATTTTGTGGTTTATGGATTCTTGCAGACTCGAATACCGGAGGGTGCCCTCGTGATGCCAACAGTGTCGGTGGATAGGGAAAAAGGTACCACGTACCTAGCTTGAGATAGAAACGTACCTAGCCTGAGGGATGAGGGCATTTTCATACCTAGCCTGAGAGAAAAAGTACCTAGCCTAAGATATAAACGTACTTAGCCTGAGGGATGATGGCATTTTCGTACCTAGCCAGAGGGGGTATAATGGTGTGACGTACTATTTTCCACAACCATTGGCTTACGTTGCTCAGTGTTGTAGCAGCATGACTGGATCGCGTACAAGTATAGTCATTTCATTCCTGAGAGAGCGACTCACTTAGGATCACCATGACTTGTTGGCACTCTAAAGAGTAGCACCTATAGGTGGGGCATTACTCAAAAGTAGTAACACCTATAGGTTAATTTAATCACTCTAAAGACTAGCAGTATATGGACATTTAATAACCCTAAAGACTAGCAGTATATGGAGGGTCATTTAATCACCCTAAAGACTAGGAGTAGATGGAGGATCATTTAATCACCCTAAAGACTAGCAGTAGATGGAGGGGCATTTTTATACATGCCTCTATCCATTTAATCCACATCTCTGCAAATCCAAATTTTCTAAGCACTCGCAGCAGAAAGCCCCTATTAACGTTGTCATAACCCTTCCTCATATCCAATTTAATCATCAATTTCTCCAATCTTACTATTCTCACCTAATGGATAGCTTCATGTGCTACAATCACACCTTCATAAATTGATCTATTGGAAGAAAAGCAAGTTTTCTCTCTTGATATAACAGTCCCAAGCACATTTTTTAATCTATTAGCCATGACTTTAGCTATAACCTTATAAATAGTATTACAAAGGGATATCAGTCTAAAATTATCTTTCAACTCAAAACCTCATTTCCTTGACTCCTCAACTATCTCCCAAATATCCAATCCCAAAATAACCCAAGATTTCTAGAAAAAAATAGTCGGGAAACCATCTGGCCCTGGAGCCTTGTCTGTCCCCATCCCAAACAAAGCCTTCTTAACTTCACCTATAGAAACATGTTTTGTTAAGGCTTCATTTTTCTCCCATGACACACACTACAAGATAACATCTAGACAACAATTATAAACATTCAAAGTTACAGGATTCTCATTAAAGATATCCTTGAAAAATCTCACATCTTCCCTATTAATATCATCCATCTTATTTAAGACAACTCTATTACCATCCTTTATGGAGAGAATTTTATTTTGAGATCTTACCTTCACTGAATTATGGAAGAACTTTGTATTTCTATCTCCTTCCTTCAACCAAGATTCCCTCAACCTTTTCTTCCAATGAATCTCCTCCCTTGCCAAGACCTCACCATATTGTCTTGATAGCTCCTTTTCTAACATATAATCTTCTTCATCCATTCCATTAGCAATAACTTTTGAGTTAAGCTCTACTAGACTGTTTTCCAAATTAAATTTTTCAACAAAGATATTTCAAAACACCTCTCTATTCCATATTTTCAAATTATCTTTTACAAACTACAATTTCTTGAAGAAAATAAAGGCTTTGTTACCTCTTATCTAAGGTGCATTTGACCACCACTATTCTATCATCTCCAAAAACCTATCATCCCTCAACCACATTGCCTCAAATTTGAAAGAAGCTATGTTTGGAGTTGTGTCCTCTTGAATGCTTACCGCTACAGGAAAGTGATCCAAGCTTGTGATTGGTAATATCTCCACAACACATGTCCAATTATTTTGTCCCCAATCACCTGCCAATAAGAACCTATCTAATGTTTCCACAATATTAAGAAAGCCACTTCTTCTATTAGTCCATGTAAAGTCACAATTTCTAAGATCAACATCCATCAAGCCATTTTCTAGAATGAAGACCGTGAAATATCTTTGACTTTGTCCTGCCCAACCCCTCCCTCCTTTCTTCTCAATTGAGCTTAGGATAGGATTGAAATCCCCTCCCACAAGGTAGCTACTTTCCCTATTATTTCTAAAGATTATGAATAAGTCTTTTGACAATTCAAACTTCAAATTTGGGTTGTTTGAACCATAAAAACTAATACCATAAAGCCTGTCCAACATTTTGTTTATTTGAACTTCCACCCATTTCCAATTATTAATATGAGTAATCACACTAATATCCATTGCAACATCATCCCAAATAATTCCTAAATCTCTTGAAGCTCCATCCGCATCCATAGAGACACAATTCCACCTACTAAAAAACTTTTTAAAATACTCTACATCACTGCCTTTTAGCTTTGTTTCTTGAAGAAAGACAACATCTAGTTTCAGCTAATCAAGACATCTCTTTATCAGGTAGGATTTGTCAAGGGCATTGTGACCCCTAACATTTCACTTAAGGATCCTCATTGTGACCCCTGACATGCCTTTTCTCGATCTCAACAACTTACTTTGGTCAGTTGCACTCCTTGCTATGGTGGTGGTGGAGGTGGAAAGCACAAGAGAGGAGAGCATAGAAACCTTGGTTGTAGTTGGCACTATTGGAGGGGATGAGGTGGAGGATGAGAGATATTTTTGGGATGATGGTTATTGGGTGAGGGGGAGATTTTATGCGGATCCTGATCTAGGACATTTTTTGTGGCCAGACATAGCAGGTAGAGTTTTTCATCCTGTTGGTGATCCCGTGGTGCAACAGAGTTCCCTATCTCGATGTAGATAGGAAAGATCATGGATGAGGGCACATATAGTTTTCCTAGATTCTGAGATTATCATGGTCACATCTAATCAAGATAGAGCCGTGAGTGAGAGAGATAAATCCCTGAGGGATGCAACTCTTCAAAGGAGAAGAGAAGCATATTACCATGTTGCGTACTTTACAGTTATACCAAATCCTACTACTATAATTCTATCTTATTCGGGTCTTGCGACACAGTCAAAGGGTGCAACTCTAGCACTGAGTAGAGATGATATTCCACCTCTCAACCCACCTCCAGCTGGTCTAGAGGGTGGTAGTGAGACTTGAGCTAACTGATGTCTCCTTGATAGTGTACAAATGTTCCTTTGATGTATTGATGACTGATACACTTATGTTATACCAATCACATTTTGATCATTTGATGTACTTGATACTTGTGACATAGTGATGGAAGTTTGATGATACTTGTGACATATGATTTTGATCTCATTATACCCTTTTTCACTAAGATAGTTTTATATATGAGATATAGCTATTCGGTGCTTATATGCTCTTGTATGATGTTTATTAGATGTTTATGTTATGGATGCATTTTATTTTTCTCTTTTCATATGCTATGAATAGGTGTATACATGATTCTCTTTGATGTTATATGGTGATGTACATGGGTTCTATCTTTTTTCTCCTTTTCAATGAATATGCAATGCAAATGTATTTTAATATAATAATGCAATTGATGTTAGGAATTCAAACTATTTATGAAACATATAATGCAATGAATGTATATTGATGCCCCAAATGATATGATGACACTAACATGTGATGCGGATCTTTTGATGTCAGTGATAGAGATACTTGATCACGATCAGATTCACTTGATGATGTCACCAAATTGGATTTAGTTTCTTAGATTTGATCTCAACTCAATTTTGAATTCATCCCTCACAAGGGTATTCATATTGAGCACATTTTAATTAAAGTAACATTATGAATGCAATGCTAAATGAATGCAATTGACTATGAATTCTAGGACAGTCGCTGATCTTTTAGATATTTTATTTTTCATCACTAAGCATTTTTTGAACTGTAAGAATTTTGGATAAATGCTCTGATACCATGTAAGAATTTGCCTAAGACAAAGAATGAAATGCTAAGATCTAGAAGCTCAATTGATAGCACAAGAGAGATAAGAAAATGATGATCACATGATTAATTTAATAATGATTAATATTTAACTACAATGAATAATGCCCAATTGATTGAATACAAAGTAGATGTGCCTGAATATATAGGCAATACATGATAACTAGGAGATATGCAAGTGATAACCTATCACCTAAACAAGGTGTAATCACATGTCCACCAAAGGTGGATCATCCTCCATTGTAAAATAAAGTATGTGCAACAATAAGAGGATGATAATGTGATAAGAGCACTAAAGGTGGATCTCACACCTAAAGTGAAAATTCTCCTACACCACGTGCTAAAATGAAATGCAAACTCTTAGGTGTCTCAATGAAAAACTACTATTCAAATGCATTACCCTAAGTAAACTTAAGCAAAGTGTAATTATTAATATTTAATTACCCTTAAGTACAACTTAGGGGAATGCACTTAAGTTCACAATTCTAGATGACAATGCATGATGGGTCCCGGTTACAAGGCCATGTTAGGTACCCAATCACAATATGCAAAAACAATGCAATCTCTCATAAAGCGGAGAAAGAGGGAAAACCTCATGGGAAAATCCCTCCCCCAAAAGAGAGATGAAAATAAAACAAGATGCATGGATGGATAGAGTAATCAAGACCCCCCATTATGACATACATCATGTATATACAATAAAGAATTCCCCCATAGGAAGGAAATAAGGAGACATGATATCCCCCCATAATGAATAATCTCCTCCAAGGATAGTGAGTACTTGAAGGAAAAATATTGTGCAATGCCTAAAAACAACATTTCTCCCCTTAGGAAGAAGATAAACCAAGTATAAATGCAAGAAGGCTTCCCATTGTGGATAGGAAGAAGGAAGGGGAATCCATATGAAGTATGATGTCTCTGAAGTATGCTCTTGTGTTACCATGTCCTTGGTTGATGAAGATTCCACAAACCAATCAAGAACATATCCAATAGAAGGTGATAAGAAAGGAACCAATGGTAACTAATCCATGTAAGAGTTTGGATCAAACTCCAAAGAAAAATATGCATCCTCAAATGACTAAGTAGGAAGAGAAGAAAAGAAACCCCCCCTTAATGTATAATATACATCCATGATAGGTGTGTCAGGATCAATGTAGAAATTGCACCAAGAAAAATGAATGATATTCCTCCCCTTAGGAAGAAACAATGTCATAGGTGTATCAATGAATCCTCCCCAATCCCTAGGAAGAATCCTCAAAATGTATGACGTCTCTGGAAAATGAATTGGAATCTCCAACACATGAGTATGAGCATCTTGAACCATGCAATGTGACATCTCAAGTGAAGTTTGAGACTCATGAAAACCAATCTCCAAAGACTCAAATGTCTTCTCCAAAGATAAACAGACCTCCTCCAAATGTTGTATCAAAGGATCCATAATCATGTCAAACTTGAAAGAATGATCAATTGAAAAATGAAGATGAGGGTCAAAGTGTTCCCTTGCAACAACTGAAGAAGGGTCATCCTCATCAAAAAGAAGATGAATTCCATCAATAGTGTCTCCCAAATATCAAATGTAGGACTCCACAAATAAACCTGCAATGTCTATCAAGTAGTAATCCCATGGAATTATAATTGGAAGACAATGAATATCCTGCTGCACTGAATCACCTGAACCCATGACTATATGAATGCAAGCATCATCAGGAGAAAGAGTAGAAGTAATCTCAATAGGTGAACTAAGAGTTACAAATGGAGGTTCTATATCTTTTGGGAGTGGAGGAACATGTGGATCTCCATACATTTCCTAGAGAAAGGTCCAAAGATCAGGAATAGTCTTTGTTTGATCTTTATAGTCATCAAGGGAATCCATAACATCCATATCCATATTCCAATAGATAACTTTAAGAACTTTTGTCCAAGAGTTCAAATCATAAGTAGGACTAGTAGGTTTGTGCTCATACAAATAGGACAATAGATTGTGCTCACTAAGATGAGAAAGAATCAATTCACTTCATTCCTTATAGCTTACTCTTGTCAGTCTAATTAAACCATCCATGATGAACTTATCACATGAAATAATTGGATCATAAAATCAATGCACCCCCCAAAATACAATGAAACAAATAACCCCCCAAAATAGATGATTTTGGCACTTTATATTTAGTGCATGTACAATTGCCACTTGCCAAAATGGACCAAAGTGGACTTCTGATTTTGATGATTACAACAGAAAATATGAAGCTATAGAAAATTGAATAAAATAAGACGCAAGATCTCTCAAGGATCTAATCAATTATAAGTGCCAAAATAGACCAAATACTGAAAGTACTATGTCCACTTAAAATTTATCCAAAGTGATACTAGATCTGGAAAGTAGATAAAAAATTATGCACTTTCAAAAAAAAAAGGCACCTGAAAATGTGTCCATATGAGCCCAAACGAAGCCTCTGAAGTTGCAAAAATTAGGATTTGTGATTTTTAAAAAATAACAGGAACAAAGATCAGAAACCACCTACACCATTGTGTAAATCATAAAAGTATACCCCAAAATAAAAACAAAAATTTTGAAAAAAGGAGTCCAAATTACTGAGATATAACTATTTGAAAATCGCCTCTAAAATTATTTTTTATGAATTTCCATCACCGCACTTCCAAAATTCAAATGGCTCTAGATTTGGCCTCAAATGACCAATTTGGATGAAATAAAATTTTATTTGGGGTTTTCTAGATCTCCTCAATGTGATGCCAACCTCTAATTTGTACCAACAAGGTCCAATTTTGACCTACAAAAAAATTCTCTCCAAATAGGCTATACAATGACACTCCAATGGATCTGATACCATGTAAAAATTTTGAAGCAATGCTCTAATACCATGTAAGAATTTTCCAAAGGAAAAGAATTAAATTCCAAGATCTAGAAGCTCAATTGATAGCACAAGAGAGATATGCAAAATGATGATCAAATGATTGATTCAATAATGATCAATATTGAAATACAATGAATAATGCCCAATTGATTTAATGCAAAGTAGATGTGCCTGAATATATAGGAAATACATGATAACTAGGAGATATTAAAGTGATAACCTATCTCCTAGACAAGGTGTAATCACAAGTCCACAAAAGGTGGATCATCCTCCATTGTACAACAAAGTATGTGCAACAATGAGAGGATGATAATGCGATAAGAGCACTTAAGGTGGATCTCACACCTAAAGTAGAAATTCTCCTACACCATGTGCTAAAAATGAAATGAAAACTCCTAGATGTCTCAATGATAAACTACTATGCAAATGCATTATCCTAAGTAAACTTAAGTAAGTATAATTATTAATATTTAATTACACCAACAAGAACATTAAGGCTAGTACAACCCTCACTGATTAGATTGCAATCATGAGAATATGAATACTAACTTTTATCAGTTTTAATGTCAAAAGTGAACACAAGCATCAAGGCATACAAAGCTAAGATGACCTAAGTGTTACTTCATTTTGATGTTGCAAGGTAATACAAGCATCAGAGCATGTGGAGATAATATGACCTGAGTGTTTCTTGCATGACCCAAATAAAAAAGAGATCCTTCTATTTTTTATGTAATGAATGATGTTACGCCCACAATGACCCTTTATTGTTCATATCCTTGGGCATATGTGAACTACTGCACCTTATTAGGAAATCACTCAATAAAGCAGACAAGGATATAGTTCCAACTTCACCTTGGCATAAAAATATTTGGAGTCAAGGTATGTGTGGCGTACCTATTAGAATTTAATCTTTCCTTGGTATATTTGTATTTATAAGATAAACCAAGGTATCCTAATGTATTCATCCTCTAGTCCAAGTGGGAGGACATGTAATATTTATAATTTCCTTTATTAAGGAAAATAGATATTCCTCCTTATGAGGAATCCTACACTTGTCTCACACACTAGTGAAATGTGGCATACACAGAAATGGGAGTTACAATGTAACTCCTTTCTCACATCTCTATTAAGAGATGGCTCTCCTTCTCTCATCTAAAGAGATTCTTCTTCTTCTTGATTATCATTGTATGAGCTTTGCTCTCACTCTCTCTCTCTCTCATTCTTAGGCATTTTGTTGCCACTTTCATTAATTTTACGGGGGTTTTTTAATGCTTTGCCCCCTTCAAAATCTTGTCTCCTTTGTTGCTTGTTTTTGGTGAATGCTCCTAGTTTTCTACATTAATTCATGGTAAATCTTCTTACTTATATCTCATTAGATTAAACAATTTCCTGCAATTCTTTATTTTGTGTTTATCATTTTAACATGGTATCAGAGCAAGTTGGTTTAATCATGTATTGAGTGTACAGGTGAAGGAGCTACCATATTTTGGAGCACTTCAATATCGGAGACTCTTGAGAGAGTTTATTGTTAATATTTTATTTTTGACTAATCTGATTAAGAGGAAAAAACCTTTTTTTTGGGGGTTTGGTTGGTTTACCACCAAACCCGATTTATCTATTGGATACTTATCTCAAAATACTAATCTAACTCTTCTTGCATATTTTTCTATTGTATACTTATCTCAAAATCCTTTTTTATCTTATAATCTTAATATTATACTTTAATATTTTATTTTATTTTAATACTAAAAGAATTTAAAAATTTAAAGATTATTCTCTTTTCCGTAGTTCTAATATCGGTTCATGCATAGAATATCTTTTTTCAAAATTGCAATTATTAGTTTCTAAATTTAGTTCTATTCCTTACATGCATTCTCTTTCTCTTTGCCTCTCCATTAATTTAATATTATTCTGCAATGAATTAGTTGTAACAGTTGTTTTTAGGGTTTCTTTTTTATAACTGTGAGTCTTATCGCAAAACATAGATCTTTTTTGCACGTTTCAACTTCAAAAAAATCTGCATGTCAATTCATTTAAAACTGCCAACATCTCTCCTAGTTCAGGTTCTGCTTTGCATGTAATTCATTTTCTTTAGTTGGAACATTGCATGTTAATCATATTCATTTCTTTTTTATTTTGCGTCATTTTCATATGCATTTTATTTTTTTCTTCTTGCATTTTGTTCAAGGTTTATTTGTCTGATGTATTTCTCTAATTCGATGCAATAGCAGTAGACCCCAAAAAATATGCAAAGAAGCTCCTTTGTTTGCCCTCCGGTTATGTTATCTGCTTCATTAGTCTTTCTAGAGACCCTTTATTAACAACTCCGATCTTCATAGTTTTACGTTACTTTTTTTTATAATTTTTTTCCCATCTTGCATGCCATAAAGGATCAATAACATTTCTCTCTGCAATAAGGAATCATTAAAGTTCTCTCTGCAATAATGTTTCATTTTACTTCATTTATTAATCTGTTTTAATATCTCTGTTTGTTTATTAAGGTATTTGTTGTTCTGTAGATTTAACCCTTGCCACTCGCAAACCCCTCTAACATTCCTAAACCCTCCAAGTCATTCTTTTTCCCGCATCCTTTTTCATCCAATCCCATTTTAAGAAGCCCGCATCTCTCCGCCTACAGCAAGCATCTCAGCTCTACTTCGCAAGCCCTCTCGAGCGTCGTCTCCAATCCTCCTCTATTTCCTCCACTCGGCTAACGCCGCCAACTCAATCAGCCTTTCCCTTGTGTGTTTTGTCTCAGCAAGAGTCATCGCCATAGGATCGCAGGCATAGAATAGCCCTCTTCGCACTGAGCTCGCCATTGGAGCCATCAAATAAAACTCGTCTTCCTGTTCAAGTTTATTTCCTTCATTTGTTTATTTTTTTGTTTTTTGCTCGTTTATTCTTTTTGGTTGGTTTTTCCGTCACCTTTGATTTATTATTCCATTCAATAGTCTCAGCCCGAGTCTGTTGGGTATAGCAGACTTCTCGGTGTTCCTTTCTCATTGATGTGCCACATTGATCGTTATTGGCCTTAATCATATGAGCCGATTATCAAGGTTGCAGTCCACGCAAAGAGTTGCTTCAGTCGTGGCACCATACATTTATCGCCTTAGTTTTGTTTGCGTTGTCCTTTGTGCTTCGGTGATAGTTCCCTGTAGGCTTTCAAATCCATCACCTTGCTATAACCTCTGGTTTCGCTTTATCACAGATATGTTATCCTTGAGAGATTTTGTTTGCATGCGCTATTATCTGTTTATTCTCTTTTTCCCTTGCGCTATTTTGTTAAGAATCAGAGTACTTGGCTTGTGTCGAGGTCTCGCGTTTGATGTAGCTCAAGTTCAGTGGCCATATCACTACCATATTTGTTTCTTGCTTTCTGGTCTATCACTGCCATATCTGTCTCTTGTCTGGTTACAAAGTTTAGTGGTCCCATTTCCTACTTTTTCAAATGTTGGTTCTGATAAATATTGGAACCATTTCCATTTATAGCCTTTTTTCCTATGCTTAACCTGCTTCCAGGCCCACAAAAACTGTAGCATTTCTCGGTTTACTTTTATCAATTTTGGATAAAGTGTTTACATGCTTTCTTCTATTCGCTTCTTTAGAAAAGTTGGTAACGTTGGCAGAATTATATCTTCACTGGTATCTTGTCCTTTTGTGCTTTCATCTACCATTTTATATCAGTTTGTTTGCATCACTTCTGTTATAGCTCCCTATCTGTGATTATATCTTATCTTTTGTTGCTAACATATTAAATTTCTGGTTAACATTAGATTATATTTATATGTTGTTTGATCTGTGCGTGTTTTAAAAGTTAAAGTTTGGTTGCATTGTTTTCATAAATATAAGAAAGAGACGTGTTATGTTTGCAGACAATTTTGAAAAATAGATTCACATTTGCACTTGAGAATTTCAATTTGCAATAGCGATCAGGTTCAGTAGCAATAGCGATCAATCTCCTTATCTATATTTAGAGTTAGCATCGAGGTTCTGATTCCTTCTCCGCTAGAAAACTGCTATCCAAAATTTTGAAACTTTTTTCCTTCCGATGGTATAAAGACTTTCAATTTTTTTGAGCGGCTCTTATGTGCTTGCCCAAGGGATTTTGACATTGTAACTTGTCATTCCTGATTCTATGAATTCGGTCTCCACTCACATTGCAATCTCTTCGTGCAATTGGGTCCCCTTTTCTTGACCACGGTCATAATTTTTTTTTAGTTTTTTTTCAATATTTAAATTTTAGCCTATCTCAATTTCTAATAGGTGCTCGGATAAAATCGGTTGTTATTATCATGTTTTTTATGGTTTCATACTGTATATAGAGGACATGCTAAGGTGGGTATCAAAGCAAGGTGCTAAAGGCGGAGCTTAAGGCTTTCATTTTGGCATCGTAGTTCTATAACTACTTTGCTCTCTATTTTTTTTAGGTGTTCATTCTTTCCCTTTGCTTTGCATCGTCCTTCATATATTTTATTGAGATCTTTGAGTTATTGTGTTTGATTCAAAGTTCTTTTCGGTTAAGTTTTGATTGGAAATAAATCACTTAACTTTGTAGAGTTGTAATATGAGAAACAAATAGTTTGGTTTATTTATAATTAGATACTATTTTTTTTGCAGCACTGGCCAGATTCCTTTTTGCAAGTTTGATATACTTTATTATTAACTTTTTGAGTATAATCTTTTTACTAACATTTTTTTTGCAAGTTCATCTTTGTTCATGCAGTTTAGTTTTTTGATTTCTGTTCTTTCACTTGTTTTCTTGTAGGGTTTATCTATTGATCATCTTTGTTCAATTTAGTCACTTTTTTAACACATGCACAATAAACATTAGATCCATTTTTTTTAGCTCAACTTATTAATTAAGTTTTTTAGATTCAATTTGTTTTCTAACATTTCTTTGCAAGTTTTTTTCTGATATCTTTTCTTTAACTCGTCTATTTTGCAAGGTTGTGCTGTTAAATTTTTTCTATTTTCTTTCTTTTGCATACAACAAATTTTTGTGTTATTTGTTAATCAATAACAACTTAACTGAGATCTGCCTTTTTTTAGTACTCTTAGTTTCAGTTTTTTTTTTTTCCCTCTGTCTGTTATTTCCTTGCATGCTTCATTGGCGTAAGCTTTTATAGCTTTTTGCTATTGCATGCAAGTGTATTATGTCTATTTTCAGGTTTTGATTTCTATTTATCCCTAAGTTTAGATCTTCATTTTTCATCATGACCACCCTTATGCCAGAAATAAAGTTAACTAGTAAAAATTTTCATGCATGGAAAACGCACATGACCTTCATTTTTAGATTCAGACATCTTTTAGACATTGCTACTGATGCCACTTTAAAACCAGTAGCCTCTGCTCCTCAAGCTGACCAAACTACTTGGCAGACCAAAAATAAGGAAGCACTTGGCTTAATTAGCATCTCCTTAAGTCCTGAGTTCTATGTCGTAATATCTACTTGTACAGAAGTCCATCAAGCTTGGGACATTCTGAAAAATACCTATGACAGTGCAGATGAGACTCAAAAAATCCAGCTTCAAGACCAACTTGAAGACCTCAAGTATACCGACTTCAACTCTGTTGATGATTTCTTGCTTAAGTTTGATTCCATTAAAGTTTTACTAACTGGTTTACAAGTTCCTCTCTCTGATTTAAGAATAATCCACATTATTATTCGTAAATGTTTGCCTAAACAGTTTCAACAGTGTATTACAAATATTTACTCTCAGTTAGCTATTCCTTCTTTAGCAACTCAATTAACTTATGTTATCTTTCAAAATATGTTGCATCAAGAGAAAGCTAAATTAATTTAATTTGGCATACTTAAAACTCATGAACATGCATATGTCTCTCATAGTCATAATAACAATAGATCCTCTAACACTAACCAAAATAACCATAACTATCAATGATCTAATAATACAAATAATTTGAATAATAACTCAAGTCAACAATTTAATGATCATTACAATTCTAGGCCTTCCAATAACTATCATTATAATAATCATTCAAATAGGCCACATTGCACCTATTGTGGTAAAGATGGTCACTTAATACATAATTGTTTTAAGAAACAAAAGGATGATCAACATAATTCTCAAAACTACTCAAATGTAAAATCTAATGGAAATCAATCTCATTTTGCTTTTACTGTCTGTTTTAATTCTTCTAAACCACCTAAATGGATCATTGATAGTAATGCATCTCAAGATGTTCAATCCCATAAGGAAGTCTTTGATTCTTTTCAACCTAATTCTATGAATATTCTTGTTTCTTTAGTTGATAATTATTGTTGTCAAGATGAAGAAACTAGTAATGTTTATGTTCCAAATGGTAAATTACATGATGTGCTTTATGTTCCTGATTTGAAAGATAACCATATTACTATTTCTACTCCTAACATTAAGGAGAATACTGATACTCTTCAAAAGGATAATGATGAACATAAATATAGTAATGATACTCCTAATGATTTTGTTCCTCCTAGTAGTGATGATAATGATAATGGTAATAATTTGTTTACTCCTCCTTGCTCTCATGTTGATGATATGTTTGACCAAGAAGAGGAAATTATATATAACTTTCTTGATGTTACTTTACAAGATATGTTTAGTACTCAAGATGAAATTCCTGATGATAGTACTAATCCTATGATTGGTGTGGAGGTTAATGATAATGATGCTTATATTAACTCTCATATTAATGCTTCATATTATGATGAATACACTATAGATTTGTCTCCTACAACTAATGATTGCATTCCTGATTCTATGACTCATGATTCACATTCTGATGAACATGTTACAAATTTGGTTTATGCAATTGAAGATTGCATTTCTGATTCTATGACCCATGATTCACAATATGATTTTTTCCCAAGTGTTACTGATTCAGCACTAGGTGATCCCAATGATGGGTACTCTACTAGTGTTTTTTGCCTTATTGCAGGCTCAAGTTTTGATCCATCTTCATCTCTATTTTCTATGGGAAATTAACATTTAGAATGTACAAATACATCTCAATGGTCTCTTAAAGATTTGGGCTCCCCTCAACATGCTATTCACTTTGCCAAAAGTCCTATGTACCATTCAAGCTCCACAACACAAGTTGAAGACATGCAAGATGATCAAGCCAAATACATCCTAGTGAAGACTCTTTAAAAAGAAACATCTCAAATTCATTGTAAACATTTGGGTTTGATACCTATTGATGTAATTACCCCAAGTAAAGATTAAAGGGGGGTGTTAGAATTTAATCTTTCCTTGGTATATTTGTATTTATAGGATAAATCAAGGTATCCTAATATATTCGTCCTCTAGTCCAAGTGGGAGGACATGTAATATTTGTAATTTCCTTTATTAAGGAAAATAGATATTCCTCCTTATGAGGAATCCTACACTTGTCTCACACACTAGTGAAATGTGGCATACACAGAAATGGGAGTTACAATGTAACTCATTTCTCACATATCTATTAAGAGATGGCTCTCCTTCTCTCATCTAAAGAGATTATTCTTATTCTTGATTATCATTGTATGAGCTTTGCTCTCTCTCTCTCTCTCTCTCTCTCTCTCTCTCTCTCTCTCTCTCTCTCTCTCTCTCTCATTCTTGGGTATTTTGTTGCCACTTTCATTAATTTCACAAGGGTTTTTTTATGCTTTTCCCTCTTCAAAATCTTGTCTCCTTTGTTGCTTGTTTTTTGTGAATGCTCCTAGTTTTCTGCATTAATTCATGGTAAATCTTCTTACTCCTATCTCATTGGATTAAACAATTTCTTGAAATTCTTTATTTTGTGTTTATCATTTTAATAGTACCACATGAAATGGAGTCTCTTATCATAGACACCCACAAATATTTGACAAAAAAAGATCATCAGAATAAACAAAATCAAAGAAAAATGTCATGCCCCATGTCCCTACTCCTCTAGTCCATAGACATCCTTGAGTCACTCATAAGACATGACCATAAAAAATTGATAATGACAAGAAGAAATCAAAGTAAATTCATGTTCCCTTCCTTGTGTCTCTAGTTCGAAGACATCCTGGAGTCACTCAGAAGATATGATCATCAAAAGAAAAACCATTTGTTTGTGTTTGTTCTTATTTTCTAATTTATTTTGTGTGGATCCATTGTCTATTTTGTGGTGTTGAGAAATACCTTTGTTTGTTGGGTGCGTTGTATACTGACAGATGATGACTTGACATGATTTATAGGAATTTTCCCCTAGTCACTCATGACTACCCTAGGATAAGATATGAACCGATTCTAAGCCATGATACTAGGACACAAAAACCAACTGATTATGTACAAGCATGCAAAGGATATATATATATATATATATATATATATATAAGAAACAAGGTTGAATGATATTTGGAAAACTAACCAAGCGATGCATTGATAGATGGAGCGAATGATTACAAGCACCGCATGTTGGCCAGGTTTTCACCACTTGGAGTTATTGCTATTTTTGCTACTAATGCGCATGTTTACCAGGTTTTCACTGACACACTTTTCTTATTTTTGAATATTTTTCTTTTTTTTAATTTTTAATTTTTCATCTTTTTTTTCAATTCATTAAGGTATCTGATTGCCAAGTTTTCACCAAGATGATCATTTTTTTCAAGACTTTTCCAATGTTTTTTCTTTTCTTTAGGATCTTTCTCCACTATTTTTGGATTTTTTTGGAAACTTTTTATGATGTTTTTGGATTTCTTTAGAAATGTTTTCTGATGTTTTTGGATTTTCTTAGGATTAGTATATGGTGTACAAACTTCTAACTCTAGGATGTCAGTTGTAGAATTTCTTCAAGTGTATTGTATTTATGGGATCAAGAAGTAGATTTCCTTCTAGTGTTGAGAGTTGATAGGATTCATAATTGTATGTTTCTATAATAATGAATGGTCCCAACCAATTGGGTTCAAACTTTCCCTTCTATTCTCTATCTGATTGTATCTTTGGATTCTCTCCTAGAACAAGATCTCCTACTTGGAATTGTCTATGTCACACTTTCTTGGTGTGCCCTCTAGACATCCTCTTATGATAGACTCTCAAATGATCAAACACCTCTTGTTTGTGCTCATCTAACAGTTCTAGCTCTTGAACTCTTGATACTTTTTATTCTTCATATGTTACAAGCCCTCTCAATGATACTCTTAGAGATGGAACTTCTACCTCTATGGATAAGAATGTCCTTGATCCATATACAAGAGCAAAAGGGGTTGCCCCTATTGGCATTCTAATATTAGTCTTGTAGGCCCGTAGTGATGGATTCAACTGTAGATACCAATTGTTCTCTGATTTGTTGACCGTTCTGTGTAATATTTTTAAGATATCCTTGTTTGAATATTCATCTTGCATCTTGTCCATTCCCTTATGGGTAGTAGATTAACAAGCAATATTTCTTGACGTAGAACTTTTCACATAATTCATCCATATCCTTATTGTTGATGTATGTAGCATTGATCAGATAAAACTAATTATATATAATAAATTATGAGAAATTATTTATACGCGCACACACACACACACACACACACACACATATATATATATATATATAATAATTGATATTATTTGTATTAATATATTGATATATGTATATAATGTTAATCATTTATTTATTATTATAATAAATATATAGTTAATTATTAAATTAGATTAATGAATAAACATGTCCCATGAAGGGACATTTCTCTTCTTGTCTTTCCCATGTATATATTCAAGAGATCGATGCATTTGGAAAATACATACTTTTACGGCAGTCTTATTACATTTGCAGTGATCCTAAACTCAACATGGTATCAGAGCAGGTTAGATTCAACATTGAGTGATTAAAACATTCATTCAAATGAAGGATATTGAAAGCATAGAATTTTATATTTGATTGAGGGATCTAGTGCTTGTTCACAAATACAAGTTTATTCATATTAGCAGAAAGCCACAAAATTTACACCTCTCAAGCCGCATCAGAGCTCTATGCACTATGAATGTCTTCCCATGATGCAGATCTTATCTAGATAGGGAGAAGGTACTACAGATCAGAATGGGAGTAGTGGTCTTATGTGGGGGAGATCACAGTTTGGCATGGATGCCTATAGAACTCAACATGACAAGAACTTAGTTCCCTATGTGATGAATGTTGAGCGAACACTTACCTCATGTATATCAGGTGGGAGCCTCTTGGAAATTAATGGTTCTCTATGTTTGGAACAAGATCTCATTGTTACAATAGACAAGGCATTGGTTGATTATCCTTTGAATGTCATTGGATTGATGATGTAAGGATGTCACTAGAGATGGAGTTGTAATGAAACATAGAATGAAACATGTACTCTATTTTCTAAGCACTAAGGATTTGATCAAAACAAGAATGTTGTTTCATGGTTGATGTTGTAAGGGAGTGCATAGAATTTCATGGAATGGATTTCAAAACCTTCAAGGTAGATGAAATTCAGTGGGTGCAAAGCCAAAATTAACACCTGTGCCAACATCTTCCTCTATCTAGGCATAGAAGGAGATTTGTAATAGGGAAACTATTTATATCATGATGAATGCAAGTGGTGTGATCTCTGTTTAAAATGATTGTAGCGATATGGAATGATGGATATTCATGCATATTAAATGAGGAACTCTAAGATGCAAGGCACAGTAAATACACATTGGTAAGTGTTAGGGAAATCTCCACACTCATTTCCAACATCCATCGTTACTTGTGATTGAGGGCATTGGAACATACTATGGGACTGCATCAAGTTATAACATACAAGATTCATGATACACATGCATCTAACATGGTTGTCAATGAAGCTTCAATGACAATTTTTCATGAATTGGCAAATTCAAAATTCCTTACATGTTTTGTGGAAAATTAGATGAAATGTTTCCAACGAGTCAAGTGTGTAGGAACAAATCATGAGAGATCTTAGCGTTTGGTTTTTTTATAACTCCATTTTTTGGGGCTTTGTTGGATGAGAAATGGAAAGTAGATGAAAGCTCTTTTCTATGCATAGTGCTTCTGAATGTTTGATGGCCACTTCATTTGAAAGAGGAATGGAAAAGAAAATAGAGGAAAGGGATTAGTCATCAATGACTCATCAAGATGACTAACCTCAATCAATGAGCTCAGATAGAAAGTAGAGGAGTTTCAAGACTTTGGACGACTTCCTTAGTTATTATTATAGAAAATATGGATTTGGCCACAGTTTATGTGAAGGACTATGATTATCTTATGTTCAAGGTAATGGTTCATGACTTTATTGTTAAGGAAAATATTTCCATTGTTGTTGGAAATTAAGTTTCTTGTAAAATACTTGCCATATACTTCTAAAGTATTGTTGTGAGCTTTAATAGTTTTAAGGCTTGATAAATGGGTCATGACTTTAAGTATTATCGTATGCAAAATGAATTCTATAGCATGACTCAGGCATGAATGTAATTGAATTTATTTGTTGAACTTTAGAAGATATTAATATTTCCCGTGAGTGCCTGGAAAAAGGGATGAAGTCTTGGTTTGAAATGTAAATAGATGCAAACACATTAATTCATAGAGAATCTTCATCATTTCTCACATCAAATCCATGCGTTGTTGGGCCTAATGTGAGCTATCTGGGATGTGGACTCTATTCCTGGTTGGAGATAATAACATCTACATCCTTACTTTTTATTCTGAGCGCAGTTATGTTTCACACTTCTATGCATGAGTAAGTGGTTTTTGATGAAATTGGTTTTATCTGCAATATATATACAGAGGGAATCTAACAAATCTACAAAGCCAACCTTGGATAAGAAGGTCAGGAAGTTGATGTTAGTGCTTAGAGCTTCAGAGGAATCCATATCATCATGAGGATTTTCTTAATGAGTTCTTCTTCATGAAGGAGAAGTTTGAAGTGCAAATCCTTTGTTAATGAGTTCTTCTATGTGAGAGAGAAGTTTGAGGTGAAAACCCTTCTTCCACCCTCTAGGAGTAGCTATGGTGGACATTACTCTAAAAATATCTGAGAAGACCCTCCTTAGCTAAGAGAGAGTGTTGATTTTAGTGTTAGGAGGACAAACCATAAGTTATCAAAAGGGACTCCTCCCTAGCCAAGAGGGAGTGTTGAATTTAGCTATGGGAGGATCACAATAATAATTCAAGTTGGTGGAAGAAATTTCCTGAGGGTATTAATATTTGACAATAAGAGATAAGTATTTCTACCCTTGAATAATGTTTATAAATTTTGAGTCATTAATTAATTCATGCCATAAGATCAGGATAGTAAATCTTTTATACTTCTATAATTGATATTTTCCTTCAGGATAGTTTAGTTTTATGAACTAATTATAATCTCTCTTTAAAGTGCATTTAGGACAAATATAGAAGCATATGAGATTGCATTCAAGGGAGAAAGAACTTAATGCCTGCAATTATGGAACTAAGTTGAGAGATGATATCAAATTTTGAGGGAGTCTGACAATCCATTATAGACAACCTTGGGAAAAGAGGTCCGGAGGTTGATGCACAATCTTGAGCTTTACAGGGAGAAACTAAAGGATTTCCATCTGTGGACATCTGAGAATCTTGATTCAGAGGGAGCTGACCAATGCAAGATGGGTTCCTTAGTGATCAATAGTTAGAGGACTATGATTCTTAGGATGGAATTTCAGCATCAATGATCCATTATTTTTATCTTATAGAGATTCCATATCACTATGTAAGAGACATGGTAGGAAGGAATGTGATCTAGTTGAAGTATATTAATACAAGCGATCAAACAACAGATATTCTTACCAAACCACTCCCCAAGGTGAAAGTTGATCACTTCAAGAAGAATCTTGGTATGGTTGAAATATAAAATTTTGATTTGTACTGATAAAGATGTTTTATGTGTAAACTTATTTTGTTAGATGTGTGACTTTATGGGCTCATCCATCCTGTCTACATTTCTAAGAGGTGACGATCTCTTAGACAATGAACACTTGTATTTGATGTTACAAGGTGATGATCTTGTAATGGAGATTCATTATGGTAGACTTTTGATATGTCAATGCACATACCATAATAGGGTTATATGTAAGGGGAATGTAATGTTCTAAAATTTACTATATCCTTGTATCACGATCTGAGGTGATATGAAAATTAGGTATCATGATCTAAGGTGATTCCTCATATCATGATCTAAGGTGATATGAAAACTAGGTATCACGATCTAAGGTGATTCCTCATATCACATGTTAGGTGATATGTAAAATTAGGTATCATGTGCTAGGTGATTCCTCATATCACATGTTAGGTGATATGTAAAACTAGGTATCACATGTTAGGTGATTCCTCATATCACATGTTAGGTGATATGTAAAACTAGGTATCACATGTTAGGTGATTCCTCATATCACATGTTAGGTGATATGTAAAATTAGGTATCACATGCTAGGTGATTCCTCATATCACATGTTAGGTGATATGTAAAACTAGGTATCACATGTTAGGTGATTCTTCATATCACATGTTAGGTGATATGTAAAATTGGGTATCACATGTTAGGTGATTCCTCATATCACATGTTATGTGATATGTAAAATTGGGTATCACATGTTAGGTAATTCCTCATATTATATAATAGGTGATATGTAAAACTGGGTATCACATTTTAGGTGATTCCTCATATCACATGTTAGGTGATATGTAAAACTGGGTATCACGTGTTAGGTGATTCCTCATACCACATGTTACGTGATATATAAAATGAGCATCACATGTTATGTGATATCTGCTTTCATGAGATATGTGAGATTTCTTATCACAAGAAATGTGATATGTGATTTATCTTCCCTAGCTAAGAGGGAGTGTTGATGTATGTAGCATTAGTCGGATAAAACTAATTATATATAATAAATTATGAGAAATGATTTATATACATATACATACATGTGTGTGTGTGTGTGTGTGTGTATGTATATAGATATAGATATACATATACATATACATATATATATATATATACACATATATATACACACATACATACATACATACATACATACATATACATATATATATATATATATATATATATATATATATATATATATATATATATATATATATATATATATATATATATATATATATATATATAATAATTGATATTATTTGTATTAATATATATTTATATATGTATATAATGTTAATCATTTATTTATTATTATAATGAATATATAGTTAATTATTAAATTAGATTAATGAATAGACATGTCCCATGAAGGGACATGCATGTCTCTTCTTGTCTTTCCCATTTACATATTCAAGAGATCGATGCATTTGGAAAATACATACTTTTACAAAAGTGCTATTACATTTGCAATGATCCTAAACTCAACACTTATTCTTGAATTTCCCCATTGTATGTTACAATACAAGAGGGGATACCATATCTATAGATAATATAGTTGAGGATAAACATAGACACATATTTGTTAGTCACCTTGATCAAAGGGGAAACTTCAAACCACTTCGTGAAATATTTTGTGGTTTTTATGATGAATTTGTGTATGTTAGAGGATGATGGATATATTTATCCGATCATATATATATCCTCATATGGAGCCACTATTGGTACTCTCAAATTATTGAGATTATCATGTTGGTTTTATGAAGGAGCCCTTTGAAATTTTGAGTAAGTACCATGTTCTGACCTTCAAGCATTCAAGAATGAAACATTTCCCAATGTGAAGAATATTACATAAAATATCAGCAAGAGGAAATATTAAATAATGTGGGTTGTTGAGTAAGAAAAATCAGATGGTAGGAAAGAAAATTTTATTCGATAAGGCATGTCATAGAAAGGATTTTCTTGTGGGGTCCAGTATCTAGTATCAAGAAAATACAGTTTTGAGTAATATAAAAAAGCATTATGCTGAAGCTTCAAGCTATTAAAAAAGGAATCAACTATTGGGACCCATTTTTCTTGAGCATCAAATAAAGTTAGGTTTCGGCCAAGGCCCACTGCTAAAAATACTAGTGTGTTATTAATGGTAGAAACTCCCTTGTTGGATCATGTATGAGATTACTGTGAAGTTGTCACTTCTTGCATGACTTAGCAAATTGGATTGCATCTTTCTCAATAGTAGGCCAGTAGTACCCAACCCTTAAGAGTTAATTAGCTAATGTGAGACCATTGGAATGACCTCCACATATACCCTTGTGGACTTCTTGTAACACACACTCTGACTCTTCACATTAGAAACACCTTTAGAATACCATCAAGACCACATATATATAGATAATTAGCTATAATTAAATAACATGATGCATGATGGATTAGGATTATTTTCTCATTTCTTGATAGGTTATCAAGCATAATATGGTCTTTCAAATAGGATTATATTTGGTTATATCTGGATGAATCATGACCTATGATTTGGCATATAGGGAGTCATATGCAGGATAGGGACATTCTTCCCCCAAGAATTCATAGAAGACTTGTTGTTCTTGCATTTGGAGCACCGAGGCTAAGGTATCCATTGCATCTTCTACTTTTTTCTCTGTCCTCAAGATCTATTGAAAGTTAATGAAGACAAATTAATTATTCAAATCATCAATCATCATTTTATAAGGCATACACTTTTCATCCTTACTCTGATAATTATCATTGATTTGATTTATAATCATATGAGAATCACCATGGATATGTATCTCCATAATCTTCCTTTCAATCGCCATTTTTAGCCCATTCACCAAAGCTTTACACTTTGTGATGTTGTTGGTACATGGAAATAACAACTTGTATGCTTTAGGGATTGTTTTCCCCTGAGGTGTTATGAAAAGAATACCAACTCCTAACCCCTATAAGGTGAATGAACCATCACAAAATATTTTCCATGGGTACTTTGTTAAGTGAAAGATTGCTTCATCTAGAAACTCTATATTAAATGGTTTATCATCTTGAAGCAGTGACTCAACCAATTGATTATCTATTAAATGTCCATTAATATCCTTTTTGTCTATGTACTCAATATAAAATTCACTTAATATCATCACCCACTTAGCCGACCTGTTGGATAATGTTTCTTTTCTCAACAAGTATTTTAATGGATCAATTTTTTCTATAAGCTTCACTGAATGAGACATCATGCAATATTTGAGATTTTGTGATGTGAATACTACTGCTAAGAAATATTTCTCAATGATAGTATAGTTGATTTCATAAGATACAAGTGTCATGCTGATATAATAGATTTCTCTTTCCTTCCTTTCTTCATCTTGTTGTGCTAATAGAGCTCCCAATAATGTTGTACTTAGTTTCTGATACATATAACAATAAAGGTTTTCTATGAATAGGAGCCATCAGTATTGGTGGATTTACCAAATACTCTTTAATCTAGTTGAAGTTATTTTCACACGTATCATCTCACTTCAAAGTGACTCCTTTGTGCAATGTTTTTGTGAATGTTTGTGCCTTTAAAATCCAATAACCACTAATCTCAATCAGTTTACCCTAAACCCTATTCAGAGGGTAAAATCTTAATCAAATTCATCAATTCAATCAAATCATAGGCCTAAGTATGTAATTGGGTTGGATCCACTCAGTTAAATAATTCATCAATAATCAAAAATCAAGGATCAATCATCAAAAAAAGGGGTATTAATTCATTAATTAAGCCTAGCTAATTAATTAAACAAAAAGAATAAATCCCATGGCTAGACTTATTAATTAAATGAATTACTTAAATTGTCCTATTATACATCTTATCAAAAAAATACAAGGGACTTAATTCCCACCAATCAATAAATTAATCACATGGATTAATCAAGACTCAACCTCCACCACTCAGGGTGAAATCAATCTCAACCATCAAATTCCTTAGGATTTCTATAAAAGAGCCATCACCTCAAGCCTTTGAGATCATCTAGAGTTTTTGTAACAAGGCTATGCTAAAATAATTCTAGTTCATTTTGCAAAGTATTATGGCATACATATGTGTTTTTGTCACTAATGCTAGAGGGGGAGAATGTTATATTATGAGTTGTCATTAGTGTCACACATATAGTGGGTAAAGGAAGAAAATTGACTAGTCAATCAACACACTAAGTATAGTGACCGAGCACATACACTGAGCCATATGATTACCGAGCATTGAGTACAGTTATAACTGAGCATTCATATATACTAAGCATCAATGTTTTACCGAGACATGAATGCAGTATATACCAAGTAATACAGGAATGACATAGAAGTATGGAATGGCACATAATACAAGGCAAATGGTTTATACCAAACTAGAAAATGGTTTACGTAGTTTGAGGTGAAGATTTAATGGAGATGTAATTATTAAATTTTGATGGTCTATATGTAATATTGTTTTAGGTTATTCATTTGGATCATAAATATAAGGTTTTCTAGATGATACCATAACCATAATTAGGTCAAATCCTTTTGATATAAGAATTGTCAAGATATCATTTTTACAAGAGAGAACATATGAAGTAGTCACCTACATGAGACATTTGAAATCAGATAGGGGTTGTGATGTTAAGGTTTTGACAGAGCATTCAAGGATTATATTCAGAAGCACACAAAAGGCTACCAAGCAGTATTTAGAAAATATATCTATCACAACAAGGTGATATCAGTTAAGGGCTAATCAGATCTGAAATTCAAAAAAGTTTCTACATACAGATCAAATTTATTGTTACTTTCTAACAATTGTGGTAGACTAAATCTCTTAACAGAGTAGACCTAACAAGTCTTTTGTAAATATCTTAACCGAGTGCACACTTAACAATGTTGCTTAAATCCTTTAACCAGGTAGATCTTAACAAGTCTCAATTGTTACTCCTCATAGGGTAAGATCAGCATAAGTGATCAACATTGTAGCCTTAACTGGCAAACTTTATTATTGCAGTAGTGAAGCTTTGTGGGTGTCATTTCCACTGCAATTTTTACCTTCTAACAAGGGTTTCTACAATACCAAAATACTTGTGTATTGTGTATGAATTTTCATGAATGTTTACATGTTAGATTAGAAGGCATTTCTTATTTTTAGTTATGTTAAGAATGGATGAAAAGATAACATGACAGTTGGTTAATAAGTTACATTGTCTTAAGGATAAAGAAAAAAAAAAAATTAGGGTTATTGGTTCACCCCTCCCCTCTCAGTAACTCACCTTTCCATAATCCCAACAAATGAGTTACTTCATATTGAAACATTTGTGGAATAGAAAACTAAATCATAATGATACATAACTAGACCCTTCAAATATATTTTACTTGTGTGTTCTATGGCATTGTGCTTTTTGTGGGTACATATTGTCCATTTGGGTAGAGTGTTGTCCTAGGTGGATTTTGTCTTTTAGACTTGGATTATTTATGTTTTATAACTTTTTTCTATTTTGGGTTATATTGTGGAAATTTTATAACCATTTTGATTTTACAATTGGTTCATGTGTGATTTTCATGGTTGCATTGATGCATTATGTTATGTTTTCCATTGAGTCTCAATCTTTATGTTATTTGACCACAAGAGGTGGCAACTATTATTGTGTTGATATTGGATATATTTGGTCAACTTGTTGGTGTCATTGGAGTGTTCTATGTTCTGAATGATATTCTTGTGGATTATGTTTTACTCCATATTTGGAGATAGATGTTACTGATTCTTTTTTATGATCATTGATCTTGCGATATGATAACCATGTGGATTGGTATTTGATTTATTGAGATGACTATTATGGGGTGGACTATTTGGATCCTTGTATAGGATGTGTTGTTCTTGATTATGCTCCACCACTTTACTTTGATGAAATTATTGACTTAATGATTTAAGAGAAGTCTTTAATGGTTTTGGCTTTGCCTTCCCTTTGGTTCTTTTGTTGGGTGCATTAGGGTAGGTTATCTAGGAGCATAGAAGAGAAGTGGCTTACTTTGGAGATGTTGG
Organism: Chamaecyparis obtusa; assembly: GCA_027943335.1. Classification (NCBI taxonomy): domain Eukaryota; kingdom Viridiplantae; phylum Streptophyta; class Pinopsida; order Cupressales; family Cupressaceae; genus Chamaecyparis; species Chamaecyparis obtusa. Next base: position 840,827 of record BSBK01000667.1, read on the forward strand.
AGCCCTAAAATAGTTGTTTGGGTATCCTTTGTAAGTTGACTTAATAAGTGATAACTTAATAAATTTATTGAGATAAAATATTAAAAAGATAATTGTTCATTTCCCATGTCTTGAGTGCTAGTACATGCTAGGATGGGAGTGGTAGAATATTCTTGCCTGTCTAGAGAGACGTTGAAGTCTAGCATAGTCATTTTTCCTTGTCTGTATGAAAGGACTACTGATACTGCATAGAGTCACTAGGGGTCGTGGTCTAGAGAGACTACCATGTGACCTTAGAGTTGACTTATGTGATGACACTTCCCTATATGTGTCCTAGGTTCCTACATTACAGTTGGTACACTTGTTTTGTGTCATGGTCATTTATACTTGATAACCTTGTAACCACTTATTACCATTTTATCATGTGTACCATTGCATTAGTATTGCTTGTTTGGTTTTTTCCTTGAGTGAGGTCTAGTGTTATCTCCTCAGCACAGTGGGAGTGGAATTCTTGCTTTCATATGGTCAGGTGGTAGTGATTCTATTACCATTGAGATCTGACGTTCATGAATTTGTGCTTGGATGATCCTTGATGCTACTTATATCTTCTTGTTCTTTACTTGGAGACTTTATCATGAGATGTATATCTTGTATTCCATTTTATGTATTGGTTAGTGACATTGATTTCAGGAAATGTATATGTACTTGTATTGTATTATTGTTATCCTTGTGACATGTACAGTGGAATTTGTATTATTATGTATGCCATGATATATCAGTTGTACTTTATAGATTGTATCTTTGGTTATATTGATGTAATGAATGTATCTTACTAATCAGTTGAAATGAATATGTTAGTGTACTTAATTATTTGGGTTCTTTTCATTATGATTAAGCAAAGGATTATGAATACTTTAATTTGGGTTTTAAAATGAACCCAAAATACATCATGTGATTATGTGTTGGAATTGTACTTAGTAGATTAGTTATCTTATACATAATTCTACATCATGAAACCCTTGAGACTTGTAATCTGTTATTGATTTACATTTATGAATATGCATTGTCTTATGTTATATCAATTGCTTATGCATTGTTATTTATTATTGATTGTAAACTCTTAAGAAAAAAAATTATTCAATAAACTTAGTAACATGTTTTAGGTTAATTTCTCCTAGGTTCCCTAGTGGGGCATTACAAGGGTTTTGCTAGGGTATACCTTGTGTCACATTTTTGTGGGTATGGTGTCTATTCTCTTGCATGTAGATTCTAAGTACATCTTTATTTGATTTATCATGTGGGTTATGTGGAAATTGTCTTTACATGGTTGCAAGATTCCTTACATGTGGTATTAGAGTCATAATTTTAGTGTTATAACCCTAGGAATTAAATCTATGGAATGCATGAAAAAATGAAAGACGTGGAAAGATATGAGGTTTTTGCACATTTCTTATTGTATATGCAAGGGTTTTAGTTTTTCTATTATGATGGGTTTTTTGCACATTTGGGGCTTCAGAAATTTTTTGTCAAATGGGTTTTTTAAATATGTTTTTAAATGAGGTTTTTCTTGGAATGCTTTCATAAATGTCCTCCTACACTAGAACAGAGATCATCATTGGATCCAAATTGACCTTTAGATAAATTTTGATATAAAATTTGACTTATTTTGGCCTCAATTGAAAAAGTTGCCAAAAACATTATGTTGATGGCCATACGGTTGTCAAATTTTATCTGTAGGGTAAAAGGACGTAATTAAAAAATATCAACTTACAATTAATTATGTGAATTAAAAAATAACTATTTTTATCACTCATGGTGGGTAGGGAGTTTTAAAGTTTTGAAAAAAATATATATATTAACTTTGGGCGAGGGGGTGAACCCCACCCACACCCTTGCACAGTACCACATACTACAAGTGCTTTGCAGTACCCCATTATCACTTCTAATTAAAAAAAAACTATTACTTGTTAAATTTTATTTAAAAACATATGCCAATGATATTTAATAAAATTTGTTTTGTATTAAATGTTTCTGAAAAAATTTAACTACCATTGAGTATGATATTAAATTATCACAATGATTTATAGGGTTCCCATAAATTAATTTTTGAATTTTGAAAATGGAAAAATTTATGCAGATTGGCTAAAATTTTCAAGTTCACTTGTTTATTGCCCCATAGTTTAATAGGCCATTTTTCTTTTGGGGGCATAATTTTTACCTACGATGTCATATTTTGTACTTTTTATACTCGTTGGAAAGCTGGTTTTGAGCATTAGAGAATGGTACAAGTTTGGTTTCATGATTTTGGTATTTTGTCATGTGTTTTGATCCTAGAAGCCATATGGTCCCCTTTTCATAGTTTTGGTCATATCTTTTGCATATGGAGTCAATTTTTTTATTTCAAATAGGTGTTGGAGAGAATGTTTAGTGTACTTTCATTTGGTGTTATTTTATCAGTTTGATGAGTATGAAGAGTTGTTCACTTTTTGGTGCTTGATATTTAGGGTGTGAGTGTGAGCGCATCTAGATGAGTTGAGAGGTGAAACCTTAAGGGAGTACATGTTTTTATGAGATGATTATGATGCTATAGTTTATTATTAGATTTGGTACTTCCTAGTATAGGTTTAAAGGTACTTTTAGAGTTTGGTCTTTGATGGTGATAGGTGCACAATTTGTATTTGATTTAAGGGCACAGTTGGACATGGTTTGAGACTAGGAGTCTCATGTAGGTGATAGTTAAGTGCAGATACAGTGTTGGTGTTGATAATGGTGATAGGGGTATGGAGGTACATGTTTTGCATTGACACTACATAATTATGTTTGTGGTGATTGGTGGTGATTTGGTTTGATGATGAATTTTCATATTTTAGTATTTGGATCTACAAATTATATAGTTATGTGGGTAGGAAACCCATTTGATTATAGTGTTAAATGCACAGAAAAACTAAGAGGGGAGGTGAATCAATTGTCTATAAAACTTATAAATCTTTCCTTGAATCAAATCCACAAAAACTTATCTTAATCCTTAATCACATAATAATGTAAACATGAAAGGAACATGTGAAAACTAAAACCACCATGCACAAGGAAACACCATATTTACGTGGAAAACCCTGTTAAGGAAAAGAAAACACAAAGAAGATTAATTCTCATATATATATATAGTAATGCCCTACCAGGGAACCCAAGAGAGATTAACCTAAAATTGTTACTGAGTTTATAGAATAAACATTTTTTTCTTAAGAGTTTACAAACAATATTAAATAACAAAGAGGAAGTAAAACATAAAGTCCATATATACTCATGTACACAATCTCAATGACAAATTACAAATCTAAAGAGTTCCTTGACGTAGAATTACAGAAATACAATTTAATCTACTAAGTAAAATAATCATATAAATCTTCTACATAGTACACCATCTCAAAAATAAACAAATACATATAAACTATAAAGTATACATGATAACCCACATTCATTGCACAAGTCGTAGGGTATGTAAATACAATGGAGTACAAAGTACAAATAAAGAAAGAATAGGTACAAATCTCCAAGGAAGATAGGATAAGAATCAATCGTAACAAGGATCATCCAGCACTGGTACAAGAACGTCTGAGTCTCAAATGGTAGGAGAATCCATACCTCCCGACCTCATGGAAACCTATGGTTCCACTCCCACCATGCTAAGGAGATAACATCATACACCACTCAGATAACAATACCAAAATTATCAAGTAATACTAACCAAGGAGTCCTATAAGTTCCTATCTTGATGCAGGGGCATTCTAGGGTACTTGGTGAATCTGCATGGTGGTGTGTTGTTTTGGTTCTATGGTACTTGGTTGCAACTTTCACTGACAATCTCGGTTATTGAAGGGAGCTCGGTCACTGAAGGAACTCAGTGAAGCTTCTGGCGCTCGGTGGAACTTGTGCTTATTGATGCCTATGTTGCTCGATCATGCCTGGCTTGGTCGGTTGTTTCACTGATGCTTGGTTGTTTCTCTGGTGCTTGGTAGTCCTGGTTTACTGACTAGAGTTCTTGGTGATTTGGTTGGCCAACTTGGTGCATTTATTGTTGGAATTTGTTGTTGTATTCTCCTATGTAGATCTAGAGGCTGACATGGAGAATTAAATATTTGTAAGGTTATTTGAGAGCTGACTATTGTTGCATTTAATATTTGTTTGAAATAGGAGCCGACATGGCTTAGGAGTTAATTATTTCTTCCAGCTGACTTATGGTTGAAGATTAGTATTTAAGGATTGTTTGGGTAGTTGTTTAGGGAGATGGGTGGAAATCAGTAGAAGATTAGATCTGAATCCTATGAGATCTTGTAGATCAAATTGTTATCTGATAGTTTGTAATAGCAGAGTTAGTGGTTTGCATGCTTGGAGACAAGGAGATTGCTTAGAGGCTTGTGATCTCAAGTTTAGATCTGTCTTAGGGTTTCCATCAGTTGCTGATTTGTTTCAGGGTTGGACTAGCTAATAGATTGCAAAAATACTTTGATTGTATTTGTCCCTAACCTGGACAGCCAGGCATGTTAATGAAAATTCAATTGAAAAACATTATCTTGTTGATTTTTCCACATTGTGGTGTTTGGTTGCATGTGAGGATTGTCCTTAATTGGATCCTCCTTACCTTTCCTGCGTTAGGTGGTATCAAAGCTTGAAGATCTTGAGTGTGTAAACTAATCTCCGAGTTAAGGTTGTTTTCACCAGGACCTTATTGGTGACTTATTGCTTTGGGTTTTCAAAAATCTTGAAGGATGCCCCCGAGAAGATTGGACCCTAGAGTGACTGCAGATTTATGTGATGCTGTGGAATCAAAGATTACAAAGAAGGTAAAATCTAATTTCAAATCTGAGATGGAATTGATGAAGAATGACATGATCACGGAGGTCATGAGAGCTATGGCTGGTGTACCTCAGAATCATGGTATTGAAGATGGTTATGAGGAATCTACTGAAGACTTTGTAGCTATTGGATCTAGTGGAGATGACTGGAGAGACAGATCTAGTGAAGATAGAACTGGTCAGTTGCATAGATTTGGAGCTTGGTTAAGTAATAATTACCCAATGGAATTTTCTACTTTCTCCGGTACGTTGAAACCTGAGGACTTGATTGATTGGATTGGTGAATTAGAAGACCTCTTTGAGCTTGAAGAAATTGAAGATCCTCTTAGAGTAAGATTGGAATAGACTAACTTAAAAGGACATGCTTCTCTTTGGTGGAAAGAATTACAAAGAGATAGAGAAGATGAAGGCAAAATGAAGATCAATCGATGGAGGTTGATGGTGACTAAATTGAAAGCTAAGTTCATACATGTTGACTATGAGCTTGACTTGTTTAAGAAGTTGCAAAATCTAAAGCAAAATTATTTGACTATGGAAGACTATATCGAGGAGTTCTATAAGTTGACTATTCAGTCTGGACACAAAGAACTTGGTGAGGAAAAGGTAGCTCGGTATGTGAATGGTTTGAGATTCAATCACTAGTACATTTTGCATCATTTTTTGACACACAATTGGTCAAAGTTTCTACCCAACTTGGTCAAATAGTCAACCAACTGGTGCGTCGCTATTATCAGTGTCAAAATATCAAACCATTGTTGCAACCGTAGAACGATTGACACCAATATTGGTCAAAATCGAAGGCAATCTTGGTCGAAAATAACATTAGCAACTGTTGGTATATTGGTCGATCCTTCGACCAATACAAATTAATATTGGTCAAAATATTTGGTCATTCCAACTAGGATGCCAAAATGCGGTCACATTTCGACCAAATTCCATCACACTTTAGACCAATCTTGGTCAAAATATTTGGCAGCTCCAACCAAGATGCCAAACTCGCAATGGTCATATTTCAACCACATGTTGTCACACTTTAGACCATTATTGGTCAAATTATTTAGTGGTTATGACCAGGTTTCCATACCCACAATGCCACATTTTGACGAACTATTGGTCGATTTCTAGACCAAACTAGCCATGATTTTGACGACAGAGAGTTAAAATTTTGACGAAATACAGAATGTTTAAAAAACAATTGAAGATAAATATCCAGACTAATCACCAACAGCATCCTGGTCGGTGATTAGTCTAGATATTTATCTTCTAGACTGCTTGTTGCCAATGGGTCCCTGCTCGTTCTATTTTCCAGACTGCTTTGGGCTCTAGCAATCCATCTACTCCGCTCTGCTTGAAACTATGGGTTTTTTCATTTTGTTTGAACTATTTGAGAGATAGGCTTTGACTAGTGATCTATGAATTGGTAGAGCTTCCTCTGAGATGCCCACAACTCTTCAAATCTATTGGTGTGAAGCCTCCAAAGGGTATTCTACTCTATGGGCCTCCTGGTTCTGGGAAAACCTTAATTGCTAGGGTAGTGGAAAATGAAATCGGTGCCTTCTTTTTCTGTATCAATGGACCTGAGATCATGTCAAAGTTGGATGGAGAAAGTGAAAGAAATCTCTGGAATGCTTTTGAGGAGGCTGAGAAGAATACCCCGTCCATTATATTTATTGATGAGATATTACAGAGATTTTTTAGTGGGCTTGCAAGTATGCTATTAGAGAAAATATTGAGAAGGTGAGTTTCAATTGTGGCAGCTTTTGCAAACTAGATTTGGTTATGAATTTCTTAATGGTTTTTTTTAACTGGTTTGTTAGAATTTTACATTTTTTATTCAATTTTCCTCAAGTTGTATCTTATTATTTCAATTTGTCATGTTCTCTTTCCTCTACACTTTTACAGGATATTGAACGTGAAAGAAAAAGAAGTGAGAAACCCAAGGCAATGGATGAGGATGATAGTGATAAGGTAGCTAAAATAAAGGCTGCTCATTTTGAGGAGTCAATGAAATATGCCCGAAGAAGTGTCAGTGATGCTAATATTCAGAAGTATCAAGCCTTTACACAAAGACTATAGCAATCTCGAGGCTTTGGTTCTGAATTTTGATTTCTTGGTGCTTCTACTAGTGCTTCGGATGTATTTGCTACAGCAAATAATAAAGATGATGATGAATTATACAGTTAGGAAACTTAGTACACAATTGTCATCTTAATGAAGTGACAAATGTGTTTGTTCTAGCAGGGACCTTCCACTGACAAATAGCCAATGCTATTCAATTTGGCTTTGGATTTTGCTTATATGAGTTTTATCTATTCATATGTTTGAAACTTTATTTAGTTTATCAGCCCTTTAGCCGAGGACTTACTAACTTGTAAGTCTTTAGAGAAATATTAACTGTGGCAAGGAAATTTAGCTATGGAAACTTTTTCTTAAGTGGTAGATAATGCTACAAAAACCTTGCTTTTAAAAACAAAAAATCCTGCTGGAAACTATTCTATACTAAATCAATTCTACAACAAATAAAGTCTAGTTCAACTAATAGGTATGGTGTGCATCCATTTTATGGAGATCTTCCAAGATGATTTCCCCTGCTTTGGTACTTTTAACAAAACCATATTGTTCTTGTTCAACAACAATGTCCCTACAAATGAACCAGTACTAGTAACACGGGCCGATCTAGGAAATGGTTGATCTTCACTAGTACTGGTTTGATGTGTTCTTGTACAAGGTGTAGGTGTATCTGTTAGTGCACAAAATAGGTCCATACAGTGTATAAAATTCACACAAGAAAATAATCAATGCATGATTAGCACATAACAAAATATAGAAAAATAAGGTTTTACCAGTTGTAGCTGGTACAGAGGAAGATGTCTGCAAGCACCTTGTTGCAGACAATGCAGTCATCAAATATAGAATGTTAATCAAAGGAGGCATCTGCACTTTATCATGAGCCAAAGAATACATTGTTAGAAGAGACATTTGCCATGGATAAAGATTAAATTGGGTACTAGAAGCATCCCAAACATAAGTTGAGTCAATAATGCATACAAAGGTTAAATCAATGGTTAAAGGTTTAAGGATTATTTACATGAAGGTTGTGTGGCGCTACAACCCTCACCATATTGACGAAGTTTCACATGTGTCAAAAAATCATGTAAGAAGAACACATCATATTTTAGATCATGATCCATAAGATAGTATAAAATATAAACATCTATTGAACTTTAATTATTGCTTAAGATTAATTATTTCTTACATTAATAGAATTGACTCCACGTGTCAATTCTTCTTCAAGTTCCTTTGACTCCTCAATTTCATTTGCTTCCATTATAAGGTTAATAATTTCTTTACCATATTTAGTTTTTATTTGTGTAGCCATGAATACATGGTTAAAGTTAGATTCTACGTCATCTATAAATGCCGCCTCAACTTCAGATCGCAATAGATCTGCTACCATTTTTTCTTTTCTCTATCAATAAGTATCAAGTTGTGACATCAATATCAGTAAAATTCTATCAAAATAACTCTAAAGCCATAAAGAAAAGAACATAATAATATGACATTTGTTTCTATATAATTTGTAGAATTACACTAATTAAGGTTTACCTTTGATGAAGAAGGTGTACTCTGAGGAACATCCATGCCTGTATCTTGAGGTGGAATATCCATGTTGCCCTATGACATAGATTAGTAATTCTTGGCAATCAGAAGCAATTGGAGTCAATTAATTGGAGACAATTGGTTTAAATGTTATACTTACCAGTCTCATGATAGGGAATTTTTTTGTATCTACACAATTCAAATTGTAATCTATTAGAAGTCTTCCCCTGCACTTATTGATTTTATCACACATACAAATACATGATTTCCCTCATGTGCCTCGAATATACAATTCAGTCGCTTATTAGTTGACACAGGTCGAGAACTATTTATAAAACCTATAGATAACCTAGTAAATACCAAATACATGATGCCCTGGCACATTGCTCATGGGCCCTAAGTAGGTAACCAATAAAACAATGCCAGATAAATGTAGAGTAAGGAAATCTTTATAGGCGGTCCTCCTTTTACACCAAATCACAGTGGCAACCCTCATAGGCAAGCGATCCTCCTTTTACAGCAAATCACAGTGGAAACCCTTGCAGGCAGATGGTCCTCCTTTTACACCAAATCACAGTAGAAACCCTCACAGGTAGGCAGTCCTCCTAAAACTCTCACCAAATAACAGTTCAAACAATCACACGCTCCAACTCCTTCACACGCTCCAAGTGAAAACCAAACAATGAAATGAGATACACAATCTTTTTTCTTTTTAAAGTTATGCCCGTGTTGGTCAAAATTTTGACCTACATTGTATTGGTCAAAATTTTGACCAACACAGGCATGGATTAAAAAAAAGGGAAGTTTTCCTTCTATAATCTGACCAACCTAAACTTTTTTAATTGATGGTCTAAAATTTTGGTAGAAAAATGAGGTCAAATGTAGTAGTGAATATTCAGGATGAGCTTGGTATGTTGAAGATTGATTTGGTTGAAGATGCTTATCAGTATGCTCTAAAGGAAGAAGATAAGTTGAAGAGGAGACAACATAGTAATCCCTAAGAGAAGGAAAAGATTGATCACTTAGTGAAGGATAAACCGACTAGTGAAGATGAACTGAAACTTATGGAACCGAAGAAGAAGACAAGTAGAGTTATCTTTAGGCATACTTGTTATAATTGTGGTGAAGAAGGACATGGATATTTTGAGTGTACACAAAAGAAGTTTGGTGACCAACAGACTACTATGGTAAATGAGAACATTTAGAATGAACCTAAATCTAAGAACTTGCTGGTTCGGAGAACATTGCTTGCTACAAAGAAGGAACCTTGTCAGAGGAGTAATTTGTTCAGAACTTGGTGCAAGTCTAGAGGTAAACTTTGTGATGTAATTTTTGATAGTGGTAGTACTAATAACCTTGTTATTGAGGACATGGTTCAGAAACTTGGTTTGAAAATAATGAGTCATCTTCATCCTTATAGGATTGGCTGGTTGCAAGATGTTCATGCTCTGGAAGTGAGGGAGTAGTGCTTTGTTGATCATCAGATCAGCCAGTATAAGGATCTAGTGTTGTGTGATGTTGTGGAGATGAATAGTTGTCATATATTGCTCGGTATACCTTGGAAATATGATTGCAGAGTTATGTATGATTGTGTCAAGAATGTGTTTACTATTGAGAATGATGACAGGAAGTTTTCCCTGATGCCTTTGTTGGGTACAACACTCGGTAGGAGGAGTCTGAGTATTGGTAGCCAAGTTGAGTTGGCAGATCCTCAGAGGAATGATGATTAGTATGGAGAACAAGCCTGTGCATTATCAAGGAAAGACTTTAAGAGATAGAGGAAACTGAAGTGGAAGAGTATGCAAGGTGAAAAGTTGGAGGACTTGTATGTGAAGAACCAATTTGGATTTTATGTGTTGAATACCAGAAGATGTTCTTCCAGCCTATGAGAACATCTTTTTGAACCTGGGGTGTCTGATGCAGGGGCATTCTAGGGTACTCAGTGAATTTGTATGGTGGTGTGTTATTTTGGTTCTATGGTACTCGATTGCAGCTTTAACCGACGGTCTTAGTTATCAAAGGGAGCTCAATCGCTGAAGGAACTCGGTGAAGCTTCTGGAGCTCGGTGGAACTTGTGCTCGATGATGCATGGCTTGGTCAGTTGTTTCACTAATGCTCAGTTGTTTCTCTGGTGCTTGGTAGTCCCAGTTTACTGACTAGAGTTCTTAGTGATTTGGTTGGTCGACTTGGTGCATTTATTATTGAAATTTGTTGTTGTATTCTCCTATGTAGATCTAGAGGCCGACATGGAGAATTAAATGTTTGTAAGGTTATTTGAGAGCCGACTGTTGTTGCATTTAATATTTGTTTGAAATAGGAGTCGACTTGGCTTAGGAGTTAATTGTTTCTTCTAGCTAACCTGTGGCTGAAGATTAGTATTTAAGGAGTGTTTGGGTAGTTGTTTAGGGAGATGGGTGGAAATCAGTAGAAGATTAGATCTGGATCCTATGAGATCTTGTAGACCATATTTTTATCTAATAGTTTGTAATAGCATAGCTAGTGGTTTGCATGCTTGGAGACAAGGAGATTGCTTGGAGGCTTGTGAGCTCAAGTTTAGATCTACCTTAGGGTTTCCATCAATTACTAATTTGTTTCAAGGTTGGACTAGCTGAGAGATTGCAGAAATACTTTGATTGTATTTGGCCCTAACCCGAAGGCCTTACAGTCAAGCATGTTAATGAAAAGTTAGTTGAAAAACATTATCTTGTTGAGTTTTTCACATTGTGGTGTTTGGTTGCATGTGAGGACTGTCCTTAATTGGATCCTCCTTACCTGTCCTGCATCATAGGGTACAACTCAATAACTCAAAGGTACACATAATAATCTAGAGGCAACCAACACACGTAGGAAACCTAAGATGAAATCAAGGAAGTTTCATCACATATGTCAACCCCTTGGAATGATCTCACTGGACTCCGACTCCCAAGTTTGAACATATAAAAAACCTAAAATCCTCTCATGTAGACAAGGATAACCAATCATGCCAAAACTCACCGCCACTACTAGAAGGGAAAGCATCTTCTCATGCTCCCATCCTTAGCCTATGCTAGCACTCAAAGCATGGGAGAGGAATCCATTATCTTTTTAATTTATTTTAAAACCTCATTTAACGTATTATATTATCACTTATTTAAGTAACCTACTAAGGATACCTAGGTAGCCACTTTTGGGCTCTGGCACCTCCAAAGCAAGCCACTTCCCCTTTAACACCTAGATAACCTACCCTAAGTTCATAACTCTCAAAATATCTCATAGATCATCATGAATCATAAAAATCAAAACTTGATTCCAAAGTATCACAAGAGCATACATAACCAATTTTCATCATAATAAAACCAAAGCTTCCATAAGGTTGGGTTATAACAAAATCGAATGCCACATAAGCATACAAGGCAAACAACCATAATACATTAATCATAACCCCACCTATGGTAACAATCCTAAAAGGATGACATAAAAAGATTCCCTCCTAACCCACAAATGCAGAAGAAAAAACATCCATAAGAATTTAATAATAATAAAATAATTTGTAAAACACCATTACACATATTAATTTATTAAAAATAACCACTAACAAAAACTATAATTACATTCTTAAGTTAAATTCCAATAATAAGGAAATCAATTTATAATGTTAATAAAAATAAATTGATTATGAGGCTTATAATTACTAAAACAATATAATTTCATCATAAAATTCTCGATTTAAAAAATAAAACAAATTTCCTCAAGTATTAATCAAAAAAAATTATTAATTAATAATTAACTTATCTTCCACATTAGTCAATTACAAAAAATATCAAATAATATAATTTATAATTGAATGTTAAATAATCCTATTTACAAAATATTCAAAAAGAAAGTGTGTATATATATATATATATATATATATATAAGTTTTATCCAAAGGGGGGTTTCCCCTTGGTTGTTGTTGGCAGCCTTGGTTGTTGGGGGTGGGTGGGGTATACCCCCCTCCAAAATAATAATTTTTTATTAGATTTTTTAAATTTTTTGTAAACATCAGCAGATTTTGATCTATAGCAACATTATATATATATATATGGCATGAATAGAATATTCAATTATATATATTTATATTTATATATATATCTCATATATATAAATATATATATATATACACACACACATTTTTTGCATAAAATTTAACGAGGAATTTAAATAACTGGCTACTGCCAGGAAGCAAAATTACTTTGAAAAATCAATTTGATACAAATCCTAAAGTTTTCTACCACAAATTTTATCAAACCCTAGCTTATTTAAGACGAGATTTGATTATGGTATTTCCTAATATACAAAGCATAAATAACACAAGATCTCAAAAGCTTAATAACTGGAATTTCAAGCATGATTAGAAAATCAACAAAATATATATATCACCCAAATCTAACAAGCATGAAGAAAACAATATTTATGAAATAAAATAATTTAACCTATGAGGGTTTTCAAACCCTACATCAAACCACCAATTGAAGAAACATGAAAAAGATCAAAAAACGTTGAAAATCTCAAGCTTTCAACAATCCTTCAATTCAATCCTTCCATCCAAAACCTACAAAATTCTCTCTCCTGAATAATGGCCAAATCCTCTTCATAAAGAAAAAGGAATCTGAAATTTGAACTCAACCATGCAAACCTGGAACTCAACTCAACTCCACAAACTTTTTTTTTTATCAATCTCTCTTCTGCATGGTTTATTCAATTTTCTAATTAATAACTCAATGCATTTTTTGTAATTCTTGTTTATATCAGTTCACTTAACTAATAAAAATTACTTTATTTACTTAATTTATTTAAATTGAATGTGCAACTAATTGCATATCAATTTTAAACAAAAGAATATTATTTTAATCACTTCATTATTGTTATCCAATTTACCTTAAATTTGAATTTAATAATTATTTAAATCTTTAAATTCCACCATTAGACTTTTAATTAAGTCTTTTTCATTAATAAATATATTTAATTAATTTGTATTAATTAAATGTATTCACATTTAATTTTCTATATTTAATAAGATTTAATTATTTAAACCACATAATTAATCTTAGTAAATTATTTAATCACTTCACAACAATCACACCAACCAACTAAAGATCAGAAAAAATAACTAGACCTAATAAAATGATAATCATGCTTAAGGGAAAGGCTTGTGAATTCACGCCATTTGGATGAATTTGGAAAGGTAAAATATCAAAAATGTGTCCACTATTTCAGGACAATAAAATGGCTTAGGTTGGGATTTGAACCTGAATGTTATCTCCCCTCTCTTACCATTGAAATGTTGTGATAGGGCACGCTCATCCTAACAATTCAGGGAAGTCGATGTCTAGTACCTGCAAACCTACATAAAAGACAAGCATGTACATCCATATATATATATATATATATATATATATATATATATATATATATATATAACAAGCAATGGTGGGGATCAGGATATCATGTGAATCCCGCAAGAAGGTAACTACGACTCCATCCCTCAACCACATCAAACACGTCAAACAGAAAAGTAAAACATACATGATATACATACACATGCAAGTATGGGGTAAGTAAAACCATGAATATAAACAACATTTTAAACATATAAATAATCATCATCAAAGTAACTAACATCATCTAGCTGCAAACACATGATATCTCAAAACTATCTAATATCAAATCACCATGTAATGTCATACATCCAAAAATCTCATAATAAAGCTGAAATAACCAATGCACACATGAAAGTGGCCTAGAAGAGTTTAGCAATATAAAACTAAAAAACAAAACTATGGATGGGCACTACATCCAACTCATCTAAAATTAGGCTTACTCCTAGAAGCCTACAAACAAATAGAGATATAAATCATGTAATCTCGATGTGTCCTCCCAATTTATTGATGACTCATTAGTAGGGTCCTATTAGACCCTTCCTACTCGATGGTGCAATCCCTTAGGGTCAACTCTCGCCACTAAAGTATGCGAATGGGTTCTAAAGTTCATTGCTTTTCCTCTACCTGTAAAGCATTCCATTCAAGAACATGTGCAACACCTGGTATATACTATCTAACTATTGAAACATGGAAAACATCATGAACATGAGATCAGATGGGCGACAAATAAAGATGGTAAGCAATCAGTCCTATCCTCTCAATAATCTCAAATGGGCCAACGAATGAGGTGCCAACTTTGATCCCTTTTCATAAGAGATCAGACTCTTTTGTGGATGCACTCTCAAAAACACCTTAACACCAACTGCAAACTATGTATCCAATCTATGATCATCTACATACTTCTTCTACCTATCTTGAGTTGTGGTCACATCCTCATGGATGTGTTCCACCTATTTCTCCATGTTTTAGAGCATCTTAGGACCTAACAAAATACGATCCTCTATCCTATCCCAGCTCAAAGGTATATGATAAGGAAATCCATACAAAGCCTAAAATAGTGACATATCGATTGAACTATGATAACCATTGTTGTAAGAAAACTTGACCAAATATAAATAGTCCTCCTAGTGAGTCTGTCTATCCATGACATACATCCTCAACATATCCTCTAGCACTTGATTCACCTGATCTATCTAACCATCAGTCTCAGGGTGATATGCTGAACTAAAATTCATTTGTGCTCCAAGATCATGTTGCAAGGAAGTCCAAAAT
This sequence comes from Chamaecyparis obtusa, assembly GCA_027943335.1. Taxonomy (NCBI): domain Eukaryota; kingdom Viridiplantae; phylum Streptophyta; class Pinopsida; order Cupressales; family Cupressaceae; genus Chamaecyparis; species Chamaecyparis obtusa. The sequence continues at coordinate 855,930 of BSBK01000667.1, forward strand.
GCAAAAGTGAATACTATGGATCCCTATCTGATATAATCCTGGAGGGAATACCATGTGATCTCACAATATCCTGCATAAATACCCTAGTTGAACAGTCTCACAATAGGTAATGCTAATCATGTCATTGTCTCTCTTAGGAATAATGTATTCATACTAAGGATTACTTTTCCCATCATGAAATGCATTTAGATTGTCAATCCAGGGACGTAGACTTGAAATGGGACAGCACAGTTTGTGCACCAAGTTCCTCAAAGATTCATACTACCTATGTTGCAGGAAGATAAAATGCATGAAAGAAACCTATGCTATTGTTGTAGGAAAGTAAGCACACTTAACTACTCAATGAAATTACTGTTGAAAGCTTGTAAACTTATCCTAAGCCTATTTAACAACTTAAAGCATTCACTATGTTTATCTCTGCAAGTGTTGTAGGAACATTCACAGTAGTAATGTTGCAGGAGTAAAACAATAACTTCTACTTGAAAGCACAAAAATTGAAGAAAGAAATTCTACTCTATCCTAATCTACTCCACCTCCCAAGTGGGCCCCCTTGGTTGGCTTCCGCTAATTACTAACACATAAGATACTTCAAAATTACTCTTTCATTATATTCTCATAAACTGATTACATAGTAATGGAACAATACATCAAGAACAGAAAGAGTAACTCTATTATGCTAGACACAACATTTTAATATATTTTCTCATTACATAACTAAACCAATCAAATCCCTTTATATAGAGGGTTGACGCTTATTGAAAGCATGAAAGTAAAGTCTGACTAAGTCTCGCCATAGAAGAAGAAATATAACAACCATGGCATATTACAATAAAGTGCGGATAATAGAATAATGAGCACTGAGGAAATATAGCAGAGTTGTTTCCTATATTTTCTAGAATGATGACTCATTTCCAGTAGCGGCATGATCCTCAGAATTGTGTTGGCTTTCTCCGTCATGGTTGGAACTCCAATGCCTCTTCTTTAATGCGGCTGATCCACTCCCAGCTGCTCCTTGTTTTCCTGGCAAGTTAGTAGCATTTGGTATGTATACAAGTCAACATTTCAATTCTTACCCAAATATTAGAACATGGATTAAAGTAGCTATATGAAGTACTGCAATTTATATATAATGTTCAGCAAAACATGTCATTCTAACTACCCATAATATTTGTGGTTCTAACTATACTTATCACAAGTTCACATAGGTATAGGTTCATAAATGTATTGGAAATATTTCAACAGAGCATAAAGATTATAACAAAATAGAGACAATAAATTGTCTCATCATCTGCCCCCTACTAAACATAATGCTTGTCCTCAACCATTATATTTTCTAGCTATAGATCTGAAATCGCCAACACTTGTCTTTCCCTTTTTTCCCACTCTTAAAAGTATAGTAGAATCCTCATTTCCTTGCACATTAATCTACACAATGCTCCTCCTGCAGATGGTCTAATCTAGTGGCATTGATATCATATAGCGACCATAAGAGCGTAGGTAGTTGGAAAGATAGGGGAATCCATAATTCTCTTCTAGTCTGACACCCCAACTGCATATACCTAGTTGCTTTGTTTGCAGCTGCTTCAAAGTTGATTAGGCTATGTGGCTCTATTTTCTTGAAGGCCTCTGGTTACCTATTCCATTGGCTCCTTACCCCTAAAAGAGCTCTCTTAAATGAAAAATAGGGCAACCCTTGATATTCCTTGTAAAATTTGTCTCTGAGTGCAAAGACCTTTTCCCTAATTTCAGGTTTCGGCCTTCCATAGGTTAGGTTGAGCCAATCTCGTAGGAGGACATCAGGTTTGCTTGATTCAGCCCTTAACGGTAATGGTTTAGACTTCTCTAGGTCTTTGTAGTTATTCAGATGCCTATCATAACTTCCCTCACTGTGCATCCATGACATCAGAGCTCTCAAATGGATATCACCTATGTAAAGGAAAGGGTTCCATTCAGTTTCATGAGGAATGACAAAGTTATGTAGATACAGCTCACAAAGTAAGTTTTGTTGCCATGGTGGAAGATTCTGGTACAATCCATAGAATTCTTGAGCTGATTTAAATTCACAATCTATACCATTCATAGTCATCATGAGCTGAAATAAGAGGAATTATTCTTTCAAACAAATGGCATACACTCTAGGAGGTGGTCTACAAGTTATAACCTGATTAGCTAATTTGAGAGCTTGGTCCATTTTTTGCTTATGTTTCTTTACCTGTTCCTTAAGAACTTCAATCTCCTCTTTCTTTTCATCTATCTCTTTTTGCATTTTGTTTCTTTCTTGTTTCCACCAAGTTTTCTGGAAGACAAATTTGTTATATAAACTAAGGAGAATAGATTGAATTGTTGGAGGGCCAAATTCTTGCAACTGGGTGCTTTGTTTTCTCTTTTCCTTAGAAACTTGTTGAAAGTACTTAGTAAACCATGTCAATTTGTAAGGCACAACAGACATTTGGGAATAAACATGGTATAGTGGAGGAGTCATCTGGACATCCTTAACAATGCTTTATTGTGCCACATTAGAGCTTTGCTTAGCTACACCTAGATCATCATGTGGTATGTTACCACAAGGTTGTTGTAGATTTTGGGATTCTTGCAAATTTTTGGGAGACAAAGGCACTTTTGTTTTCTTAGGGTAATTATCAAAAATGTACTCAATAGAAGTCTTTGTGGTAGGTTTTGATATTGGAACACTTAGGTTTTCTGGGGAAATTGGAGACACTTGTCCTCTCATTTGAGGACTTCTACACACTGTTGTTTCCACAACCTCTGTAGTTTTCTTTTTGAGGGTTCTTTTTGGCCTTTCTACTACAGGAGCAGATGCTACATGAATAGATGCTACGGGATTCAACCTTTTTCTTTTATTCATTGGAACTGTAGGGTTTTGAACTTCACTTTCAAGGTCAGGGATTTCTTCTCCAATTTTCCATTTTCCTTCCCTTATGGAAGAAGTAGGAACATTGCTTTCTGGAGTGGGTGAAGACCTATTTTCTTGAAATAATTTTGGTTATTTTTCTTGTGTAGTTGTTTCTACAACAAGCTCAGAAGATTTTGCATCATTTCCTAGGGGTTGCTCAATAGGGTTAACCTGGGGTTGCAATGTTTTATGCTGAACAAATTCTAACCATGTCAAGGGAGAGACATCCCTAAGGGATTTTTCAACTAGTAGTTTTATTAGGGCATGGTGGGTAATAGAATTTTCATTCCCCTTTTGAGTCTCCTCGGTGCTAATACTTAGCATGTTGTACAAGAAATTAGGGACATTTATTGGGAGATTATGCCTTATACAGCTAAGTAGCTTAAAATGATGAGCATGCAAATTTGAAAATCTTCCCTCACATGTTAGATATTTGATAATATGCATTTCCAGTTCATTGTATGGTGGAGGAAGAGACATTCTTTTGCACCCTTCCTTGGTAATCTCCAAAGGAGGATTAGTTGGAAGGGAGAACTAGGCTCGATATGACCTAGCATCATGTTCATTGGGGTAATGTTCCCTAATTTCAAGCAACCCAGTGGCCTCTACTATTCTCTCTTTTGTCATGACAATCATTAAACCCCATATAGTCACCTGCCCTTCCTCAAAAGTATTCATAAATTCAGTTGCAACTTTCTCATTAAAATCTGATAATTGAAGAAAATATCCCAACCAACCACATGCATTAAATTGCCTAACTACTTCAACATCTGCAAGTAAAAGACCATGATGCATTAGTTCTCATCTCTACAGTTTCCCACCCATTTTTTTTCAATATCCAGCCTCCAAATTTCTACTCACCAAATCCTCTGTTAATCTTTCAATCTCTTTTGTTTTGCAAATTCCTGAAAATATCTTATTTCCTTCTTGAAATTCAAATGTTCTTGTAAACACTGACTTTCTCTTTTAATTCCTCTGTTATGTTTAGCATGAAACAATAATAATGGCATTTTAACAGAGGACATTATAACTTTAACTTCAAGTTGCCACACAATTTAATTATAATCTTTTTCAAGTCACATCAACTTTAGAAAATCAGGATTTGAAGTACGAAAAATATGTGAGAATAAAAGAACTTAATGAAACAAGACCTAAGTATAGCTTTGAAATGACAAGGATAGCTTAGTAATGACATTGGAACTTATTACACTTCCCCTGCCCCCTATGAAAAAATTACAAGTGTCCTCACTTGGCACATTCGACACAGGATGGGGAACTAGCATAACGCTGTAATTATATATTTATTGCAATACTAGATATAATTACCAAGATCTATGTGCTAAAAATGAGTAAATATTTAAAAAGTTGTACCTAGAATTTGATTACAGTACATGCGAAGAAAAGGTGGTGAAAATGAAACGTTGATGGCGGCTTCATGTGTCAGCTGACATGGCTCTTATTGAAAACATTGAAAATAGAAAAAGTGGATGACGTGGATTATGAGTGGATGGAAGAGAGAGAAATGGAATGGGTTGGAGAGAAGAATAAAGAAAAATGAATGGACAAATGTACTTCATATGAAATGAAGTTTTATTATGGTCGGTCATTGAAGGCATGTTAGGTGGAAGCTGCACAAAGAATATTTTCACCTTCTGCTGCAGGGAAGTGTTACATTTGGCATTGTTGAAGTGTTATTGTGGAACTGTTGCAGGAAGTCTTCCTTTGTTTGGGGCGGTGATACAAGCGCAATCAATGTCCATTGATGAGTAGTTTTAATTATACTCAATTTATTGTGGTCAACTGGACTGTTCCATTGTCGAAGACGTATTCAATTGCATAAGGTCTCAGCCATCTAGCTTATAACTTTCCTGGAATTTCTTTGAATCTAGAATCATACAATAATGCCCAATCACCTGCATGAAATTTTTTTTCTTAATATGGGAATCGTACCACCTCTTCCATTGTTTTTGTACCAACTCCATGTGCTCCAATGTGGATTTACACATTTCATCGAAGGAATTGAGGTGTAGAAGGCATTTTGTTTGTGTTGCAAGAAGATTGATGTTTAATTCCAGCATTGTACACAATGTCTTGTGCTTGAATTCAATTGGTAACATTGCCACCTCCCCATATACTAATTCAAATGGGGTGAATCATATGGTTGTTTTCCAGGTTGTGTGGTAGGCCCAAGCTTCTTCTATGAGTTGGCTGCTCCAATCTCGTCGGTGCAACTGAACTATTTTTTTAAGATGGCCTCAATTTCTCTATTTGTGACCTATGCCTGTCCATTTTCCTTTGGATGGTAAGGGATGTACTTTTGATGCCTGATATTATATTCCTTCATTGGTTCATTGATCAGATTTGATGTAAATTGTGCTCCCTGGTCAGTTACAAGTTCTCTTGGCACTCCATAACAGGTGAAGATATCCTCATTCAAAAATGTTAGAGTAAAGTATTAATTATGTTAATTAACTTTACTCCCTTCTTAAGATGTCAACTCTTTTTCTTTAGTTGTTTATATTTAAACACACATGCACTAGTTATTTTAAACTCATGCACTAGTTGTTTTAAATATAAACTTGCATGCATTAGTCATGTAATAATTAAAACTAATTATTACATGCACTAGGGTTTTCCTTTCAAGGCTTTTGATCTCCTTTATAAGGTTGATCCATTGTATATTTTATTTATTCATTATTTAAAGATATTTTCTTCTTCATATTTTTTATTCAAACCCTTGCCCTCTTCTTGTCTCCACTTCCTTGTAACAGGTTTTCATATGCAAGTGATCTTCAAGTTTTCTGGATTTGTATTGATCAAATCCTACATGGTATTAGAGCTTAGATGCTAGGAAGGAGAAATGCAAGTTTTTTTTTTGCAGGTTGTAAAGATTAGATCGATTGCAAAGAATGGATTTTTCAGCCTCGGCTATTCCCACACCATTGAACTATTTCAAATGCATGCCATAGATATTGCTTTGGCCCACAAGTAGAGGCTTGTATCAAACGGTTATGGAAATAGAGGTTGAGTTGGATTCCGCATCAGAGCAAGGTCAAGGTCATGCTCTCTTCACATGGGCCTTGTCTTCTTTTTCTCTTAAGAGTGTTAGGAATGAATGCAAAGTATTTTGGCAGTCATTCTGTAGCAGTTGTTGTTGCATTCATGACTTGGATTGTCATTGATGTCAACACAGTGATATTCTGGATATCAGCAGGAAAGTAGGTACAGTTTTGTTTTGTGCACATGTTGTATTGTAGATTGGCTTTTGCATAGTTGATGGTATATTCTTTGGTGTCTTATTAACCTATGGTTAATAGCACAAAAAGAAATTCATTCATTCATGAGAGTTATGAGCATTTTGGTGAAAGCAGTGTTTAGACAGTGTTTCTGTGAAGTGATTTTCAGAAATCGGAGGATATCTCTTAGCTGGGATGGAATCTAATTTTGTGCAGTTAAAGGGATGTTGGAGACTCATTAATGATGATGTGGTTCATAGCGTAAACTTTGAAGATATGTTTGGAGAAAGTTACAGTATCTGGAAGCCGACAATTTTATGTGAAATTTTGTGTGTAGCATGTAGAATTTATTATTTTGTAATTGAGGACCGACTCATTTGTAATTATTTGAGTTTGGTATATAAGAAAGAATTTTTTCCTTGTTGCAATATGTACTGTGAAGGTTGAGATGCGAATATATGCATGAAGTGAAGAAAAGAGCTAATTCAGTGATGAAGGAAGACTTGTGAGTAGAGAGATCTGGAATTGTGATCTTGTGTAGTAGAGAGTGCAGTTTTGGCATAGTGTGAAGGAGGTAATATATTTCATATTATTCTATTGAACAATTCTAAGATCTTTTGGACAGTGGGTTCAGAGATCTTGCCTTGAAGCTGTTTGGGCAGTGGGTCCTTCTGTCTTCCATAAACTCTTAACCGGGTTAGAATCTTTTAACAGGGATTCAAAATCTCCTAACATGGATTTATATGTACTGAATGTATTTCATAAGACTCCTAATAGGGTCCATCCTCTAACAAGGAACTTTCATATTAGTGCATCATTTTGTGGGCATCATTCCCACCTGGGTTTACTCTTTTCAAGAGGTTCCCTAGTCAACATATATTGTGTTATTGTGCAATTGTGTATGGTTATCTTTCTATGGTTGATTAGTACATTAATTATATTGTTTAAAGAAGTTGAATGGTTAAATTATCAGATAACTGATTCACCCCCCCCCTCTCAGTTATCTTGGGGATCTTTACTTTCTAACAATCGGTATCAAAGCAGCAGGTCCTTGAAAGAAAAGTTTAACAACTTAAGGAGATCCATGGCGAATTTCAGAAAAGAAAGCCCTAAGTTTGATGGAGTAAATTTTGACAGCTGGAAAGAAAATATGAAGACTCATCTATTGTGTTTAGGACCAAGTTATTGGTTGATTACAAAGAATGAGAAGACTATCATTGAGGAAGACAATCTAGAGGTAGGAACTAAAGATGAACTAGATCTATTCATGTGTAACATACTTGCAAGAGAAGCACTTTTGTCAGCACTACCAGAGAATGAATATAGTCAAGTAAGATGTTTGAAAACATCTCATGCAATTTGTAAAGCTTTACATTCTACTTTTGAAGGTGATGAACATGCAAAGAAGGCTAGATTACATAATTGGATTTGTGCATTTGAAGATATCAGAATGATGGAAGATGAATCTATTAGAAGCTATATTGGTAGGATGTCTAAGATTGTAATAGGAATAAAGTCTTGTGGAGGTGATAAGATAGAGAATGAAGTGATATGGAAAATTCTAAGAACTTTGACACCAGTATTCAAGAAGACAACACAGATGATTGAACAAGTGATACCTTGTACATCAAACTTTTCAAGAGAGACTCTTCTTGGAAGATTAGAAATAGTAGAGATGAACTTGAGATTATCAGGAGAGCTACCTAGAATGGAAACAGCATTGAGTGCTCTTAGCATTAGACCTACAAGAAGTACTAGTGTGAATGGAGATTATGCCAGCAGTAGTAGTAGATCTAAATCTGAGGAAGATAAGAAGATTGAAGAAGGTATTGCATTACTTGTAAAAAGAGAACCAGATGGTAAGAAAATCTTTAAATGTTGGACTTGTCAAGAATATGGTCATTTTGCATCTAAATGTCCTAAAAGAGTTAAGAAGTATAGAAGCAACTTTAAACTTAGGAGATCTAAAGAATGTTATTATGCAAATGATGAAGATCTTGAAGCAGGAATTGAAAGACATTTAAGTGACAATGATAATGATAATTTTGAGGAAATAGGATTTGTAGCAATTAAAGAAGAAAGTTTTGAATCTGATAAAAGGGAAGAAAATGCATTAGTTTCACAAGTTGAAAAGAAATCTGATTGGATTATAGACAGTGGTTGTTCACATCATATGACTGGAGATAAAAGAAAGTTTGTTAAGTTAGATAATTATGATGGATGAATTGTTAGGGTTGGTAATAATGCACCTTGTTTGATTAAGGGTATAGGATCTATTACTCTTGATTGAAAGACTAACACTAATGATGTTTACTTTGTTGATGGATTGAGACATAATCTACTAAGCGTTGGACAATTGGCTGATAAGGGTTATCAAGTTTGGTTTGCTGACAAAACTTGTGTGATAAAAGATAAAGATGGAAATCTGATTGGAAAAGGATCCAGAACCAGAGGTAATGTATTTTAGTTGAATCCTACTAAGATGACATGTTTGATAACTAAGATTGATGATAGTTGGTTATGGCATAAAAGGTTTTGTCATATAAACTTTGATAATATTGTCAAGGTGAGCACTACACTTGTGGTAAGAGATTTACCTAGAATTATGAAACCTACTAACATGATTTGCAAAGAATGTATGATGGTAAAGTAGAAAAGGAGTTCATTTCCCAACAAGAAGTTCACATCGACAGAGAAGCTAGAGATTGTTCATACAGACTTGAGTGGTCCTACTAGGACTAGAGGATTCTATGGAGAAAGGTATTTTATGATTCTTGTTGATGATTTTACAAGGATGATGTGGATTGCATTTTTGAAAGAAAAATCTGAAGCATTTGATAAATTTAAGATCATGAAAAGCAAAATTGAGAATGAATCTGGAATGAAGATTAAGTGTCTAAGATATGATAGAGGTGGTGAATTTACATCTAGAGAGTTTAACACCTTTTGTGAAATGAATGGTATTAAGAGACAACTTTCAACCCCTAGAACACCAGAACAAAATGGTATTGCAGAAAGAAGGAACAGGTCAATAACTGAAGTAGCAAGAGCTATGTTGTTTGAAAATGATTTGGCTAAGACTTTTTGGAGAGAAGCAGTGAACACAGCAGTATACACTATGAACAGAGTACAAATCAGAGTAGATACGAACAAGACACCTTATGAATTATGGTTTGGACATGCACCCTCAGTTAAGTATTTTAGAATTTTTGGAAGTAAATGTTATATAAAGAGAGATGATGATATAGGAAAATTTGATCCTAGAAGTGATGAAGGAATATTTCTTGGATATTCTTTAAAAAGCAAAGCATATAGATGTTATAAAAAAAGAACTAAGACTATTATTGAAAGTGCAAATGTAAAAGTTGATGAGAAGTTTAAATTTTAGGAAAGAATGCTTGATTATGAATCTGATGGAGAAGCACAACCTCAGCCTAACACTAAAAATGCAAAATTATTTTTTGAAACTAACAGTGATTTGCTGAATGAAAGTCATACTAAAGAAAACAAAGAAGAAAACAAAGAAGAAAATAGAGAAGAAAGAAAAGAAGAATCTACAGCTAGAACAAGATCGGTAACTATGACACCTAACAGGTATATTTCAAGACATCACCCTATTGAGAAAGTTATTGGAAGTTTAGACAGAGGAGTTTTGACTCGAAATAAGGTACATTTATGTTTGATTTCTCAAATTGAACCTAAGACTATTAATGAAGCTTGTAAAGATGAACATTGGATTAATGCTATGAAAGAAGAACTGGAGCAGATTGAAAAAAACAAGACATGGGAATTGGTCCCTAGACCTGAAGATAAGAATGTGATTGGAACAAAGTGGGTATTCAGAAACAAGATGAATGAACAAGGAGAAGTGATAAGAAAAAAAGAAAGATTGGTATGTAAAGGATATTCACAACAAGAAGGAATTGACTATGAAGAAACTTTTGCACCTGTGGCTAGACTTGAAGCAGTGAGAATGTTTCTAGCATATGCAGCTTACAAGAAATTCAAAGTGTATCAGATGGATGTAAAATCAGCATTTTTGAATGGTGAATTGGAAGAAGTCTACATTGAGCAGCCTGAAGGTTTTCCTTTGACACAAGAAGGAGATATGGTATGTAAGTTAAAGAAAGCTTTATATGGATTAAAACAAGCACCTAGAACCTGGTATGCAAGATTGGATAAGTATTTATTGAAATTGGGATTTATAAAAGGAATAGAAGATAGTAACTTATACACAAAAGAAATTGAGAATGGTTTGTTGGTTCTAGTTATATTTGTTGATGATATTATCTTTGGAGGAGAAGACGAAGCTAGTGACAAATTTGCAGATGAAATGAAGACTGAATTTGAGATGAGCATGATTGGAGAAATGAAATATTTTTTGGGATTACAGATAACACAAAGCAAGGAAGGTATATTTGTAAGTTAGACTAAGTATTTGAATGACTTATTGAAAATATTTGGAATGAAAGATTCTAAACCTATTGGAACACCTATGGTAACTGGACATAAGTTATCTAGCAAAGATGAGACACCAGCAGTTGAGCAGAAAAAATACAGATCTATGATTGGAGGATTGCAGTACTTGACACATACAAGACCTGATATAGCACATTTAGTTGGGATTGTAGCAAGATTTCAAGCAGAACCTAGAGAATCACATTATGCAGTAGTAAAGAGGATACTGAGATATCTGAAAGGAACAATGGATTATGGATTATGGTATGAGAATTCTAATGATTTTACTTTATGTGCCTATACTGATGTAGATTGGGGAGGCAGTGTTGATGACAAGAAAAGCACCAGTGGTGGAGCCTTTTTTCTTGGAAGAAAATTGGTCTCTTGGTTAAGTAAGAAGCAAAATTGTACTTCATAAAGTACAGTACAAGCAGAATATGTTGCAGCAGAAAATAATTGTAATCAGATTATTGGATGAAGCAGATGTTGAAGGATATTGGAATAAAGTTTGATGAGCCTTTTGTTATACATTGTGATAACACGAGTACAGTGAGTATGTCCAAAAATCCTATTTTACATTCTAAGACTAAACATATTAAGATCAAGTATCATGTTTTAAGAGAGAAAGTTGTAGAAAAAGAAGTAAGATTGGAGTACATAAGCACAAAGGAACAGATAGCAGATATATTTACAAAACCTTTACCTAAGGATACATTTGTGTATCTGAGAGGTATTCTTGGGGTTATGCCCCAACCTATTTTTGAGAATTGATACAGATGATTGCATCCATCTAGTGGTATATGAGCCCTATCTTTCTTCTGGATTGGATGTTGGAACTTCCTCTATGGGGGAGTTTATGAGCTGAGTCATGAGGACTCTTGTTATTGTATTTTTCTAAAAATTGTCTTTTCACATTAAGTTGTTGTTGACTTAGTGATGGAATTTCTATCATTGATGTCAATGGGGGAGAGATATACATGAAAAACATTGTGGATTGTATGAGAGAGCTGAATAGGAAAATGAAGCAAGATTTAATTTGATATTTTGCAGTGATGTTGTAGTATTGGATTTTTGGAACATTGGATGTTTTTCATCTATGTTTCCATCAATGCCAATGGGGGAGATTGTTAGGAATGAATGAAAAGTATTTTGGCAGTCATTCTATAGCATTTTTTGTTGCATTCATGACTTGGATTGTCATTGATGTCAACACAGTGATATTCTAGATATCAGCAGGAAAGTAGGTATAATTTTGTTTTGTGCATATGTTGTATTGTAGATTGGCTTTTGCATAGTTGATGGTATGTTATTTGGTGTGTTATTAACCTATGGTTAATAGTGAAAAAATAAATTCATTCATTCATGAGAGTTATGAGCATTTTGGTGAAAGCAGTGTTTAGACAGTGTTTCTGTGAAGCAATTTTTAGAAATCGGAGGATATCTCTTAGCTAGGATGGAATCTAATTTTGCGCAGTTAAAGGTATGTTGGAGACTCATTAATGATGATGTGGTTCATAGTGAAAACTTTGAAGATATGTTTGGAGAAAGTTACAGTATCTGGAAGCCGACAGTTTTATGTGAAATTTTGTGTGTAGCGTGTAGAATTTATTATTTTGTAATTGAGGACCAACTCATTTGTAATTATTTGAGTTTGGTATATAAGAAGGAATGTTTTCCTTATTGCAATATGTACTGTGAAGGTTGAGATGTGAATATATGCATGAAGTGAAGAAAAGAGCTAATTCAATGATGAAGGAAGACTTGTGAGTACAGAGATCTGGAATTGTGATCTTGTGTAGCAGAGAGTGCGGTTTTGGCACAGTGTGAAGGAGGTAATATATTTCATATTATTCTATTAAATAATGCTAAGATCTTTTGGACAGTGGGTTCAGAGATCTTGCCTTGAAACTATTTGGGCAGTGGGTCCTTCTGTCTTCCATAAACTCTTAACCGGGTTAGAATCTTTTAACAGGGATTCAAAATCTCCTAATAGGGATTTATATGTACTGAATTTATTTCATAAGACTCCTAACAGGGTCCATCCTCTAACAAGGAACTTTCATATTAGTGCATCATTTTGTGGGCATCATTCCCACCGGGGTTTACTCTTTTCAAGAGGTTCCCTAGTCAACATATCTTGTGTTATTGTGCAATTGTGTATGGTTATCTTTCTATGGTTGATTAGTACATTAATTATATTGTTTAAAGTATTTGAACAGTTAAATTATCAAATAACTAATTCACCCCCCCCCCCCCCCCCCTCTTAGTTATCTTGGGGATCTTTACTTTCTAACAAAGAGACACTATGTCAGTGGACCTATCATGCCTCTCCTTTCAACATTATGGAGGGGTTTTCTACTATTCGTGTTGATGGTTCTTTGCTTCCATAGTTGATCATTTGTATAGACAACTGACACCTGTATTTTCAACCAGCACTTTATTCTTACATAGTTGACTAGTGTCGATAGAGTCACTCATATAGATTTATGCATCATCTGCATCCTTGAATGATAGATGGTTTGCCTTTGTTTTCCATCTATTCATTGTTTGGGAGCACATATGCAGATTATTTTCTTCTATATCTTTGATTGACAGATGTTCTACCTTTGTTTGCCATCTATTCTTGGTTTGAGTAGTGTCAATGGGGGCACTCATGCAGATTGATTCTAATCTTCATTTTGGTTTTAGAGAAATCTCTTCATTTGGCACTATGGTGGTTATCATTTGACAGATGTCCATGATTTTCTTGTCACAAGATATGTCCTTTTGCTTTTTTGTTATGTAAATTTTGAGGGGGGGGTTTATTCCCATTAGATTTTCCCTCTTTCCTCTTTCCTTTCCTTATTTTTAATTCTCCTTAGTTGAAATTAAGGGGGGGTGTTTGTGTTAGTTAATTCCAACTCACCATTTCATTTTCAGTCTGATCCGTAATTTGTGGATGGTAACTGTTTCATTCTGTCCTCCAATTGCTACGTGAAAGAAGGGTGATTACCAATCATGCATTAAGTCTAACTTAGTGAACTGTCATTTATTTCTTGATTTCTCTCCCCACCATGATTTTCTATTGTTAATTGTGGCTCTTCATTAGTAGTTTCAATTTCTATAAATCTGCACCATGTGTGCAATGTAAATTAGGGCATATTATTATTAATCAATGAGAGATTGGCATTCTTGTTTAACATACTCTATTTTTTGTTAAGGTTGCTTTGTTTTCTCTTTTCCTTAGCTAGATCTATGCATCCATAGCTGCTAGCGCCTAGACAAAATCTCTTTTGGGGATTTTTTTTCTCTTTTGGAGCATCTTTCAATGAAATTGGCATTCCGAGAGCTTCAGGCATCATTTTTTGACAAATGAGATATCATCGAAAAGTTGGTTCTAAGCCCAATGCTCTCATGCATGTTAATCTAATTTTTCCTATCATCTAGCTTATTATTTCTCCTGTCAAAGCTAGATTATCTTTTTTGCATTTCGGGGGGGCTAATTTGCTCAAATTAGCCCCATTTTTTTATCTGGAAGAAGCATCAGAAATCTCTTCTCGAGCACCATCCAGATTTCTATCTATTTTCATCAAAAAATTTCAAGGTACACAAGATTCAGATCTGAATCTTTTTTTCTCTTCTCTTGATAAAGCATATCATTCTAGGCTTAGGGGTTCGATATTTGGATTGTGGGGGGTGTTATTTTCTTGTTTCTATTAGTTAAACTAGATATTTATCAAACCAAAACCCCTTCTAAAAACTATGGCCGAGACCTCTTCTTGTCTAGAAATTTTGACCCCACATAACTATCACACATGGAAAACCCTGATGACATGACTTCTCTATTCAAAAGGGCTCTGGTCTTGTCTAGATGTAGTGCAACTAGTATTACAGAGGCCCTTTGATATCCTACAGCATCGAAACAAGATGGATGAGGCTATGGAGTTGATTTCTTTACAGGTATCAAACAGCTTGCAGTTTCATCTTGATGGGTGTAATACCCCTCTAGAGATGTGGGCTAAATTTAAGACATTATTTGGTACCATCAATGAGTTCAGAGCACTTTAGTTGAGGCAAAGCTTACCTCTCTTGTACCTGATTCTTTTCCCTCTATTGAGGACTTTCTAATGAAGTTCAAATAGTAGAGATCTTTGTTACATAGATGTGGAAAGAAAAAGACTGATAAAGGGTGCATTTATCTGATTATGTCTAAGCTTTGGGGAAACTTTTAGATTTTCTCTTCTACTTTTCATTCCACCATGGATGCTTTGGGACCTAGATTCACCATGCCCACTTTTGAGGTGTTCAGTGATCGCTTGACTAGAGAGCAAGCCAAACTTACTTAGTTGGACTCTCTAACATGATCAAAGAACCAAGCATTGGTTTCCAAACCATCCAAGGGAAAGTAGAAGCAGAAGCCCAAGACAAAAATAGATTTAGCTAGCTGTGAGAATCCCTCCAATCCACCTCCAAAATTAGATCCAAATAAATCTACTCTAAAAGGTAAGTCTGGTGAGTCTTCCTCCAAGACTACGAAGTACATTGTTAGAATAATTGAGAGGGGGGTGAATCAATTATCCATAATCCCAAATCAAAATGTATAATCCAAAATAATTTACTTAAACTTCTGTAGCTCGGTAACATAAAATACTATATTGTCTATGCTTTTACCAATTACTAGTCAATAACATATAATGATTATCTATCAAATCCAACATACAATATGTAAAGTATGATAACAAACAATCACCAAAATGAACACATAACACAAAATATTTAACATGGAAACCCTGTGAAGGGAAAAAACACTTGGGACCGGCAACCCAAAAAAGTTCACTCTTATGAAGTGAGGTCGGTGAAGACCCAACCCTATTAAAGGTTACAAACACACTGTGAGGTGTGACCTTGTTAGAGGATTTTAGACCAACCATTATCATCCTATGAATGATAATAATGGTTGACAGGATAACAATGGGGTTGACAGGATAACAATGTTCATTCTATGAATGATACATATAAGACTTTCAAGTCCACTCTTTTAAGAGATTTCTCTATTTACAATGGTTAAAATGTAACAGCAATTGATTTGATTACAATACAACTTCAATTGTAGATGTTCAAATCTATATTATACTCATTCAAATCCTCTGATCAATATATCAATTCTATATCAACAATAATCAATGACTCATTGTCACTTGGTAATAGCTTTCTGACGCTCGGTAAACCCTACAGTTTGGTTCTCCTTAACCAGTTTGATCAGGCATACATGAAGCTTGTTCATGTGATAATTCTCCAGTCTCCTTCCGGCATATGTTTCATAATGAAGCCCTAGTCTCTTAAATAGACAAGTAAACCATTTTCTTCTCCTCCATAAGATTTTGCCGCTTATTCTCCTTCATCCATTTTTCCACTTAAACCTTCCTTGGCTAATGTTTTAGCAACATGTTTTGATTCCATCCTTTAGATCTTCCTTGAATTATGCTAGTCGTTGATCTTCGTAACAAACATTATCTCCATCTCCTATCATGAGGTACTTTACAGCTCATCAATCCTTAATGGCTAAACTAATCATTTAGTTCCTTTTCTCCTTCTCAGTTAACAAAGAAATGTGTCGGTGAACACAAGCTCAATTTATATTGTGCTCGGTATACACTACACTACTCGGTGTATACTGTAATGCTTCATCAATTGACCACACTACCTTGTGTCTTTCAGTTATTTTCATCATCATAGATGAATGAAACATAATCAAGTCAATAACATAAGGTCATAGACTCATAAGAAAGTTACCCAATGTATTCCTTATCCTCATCTATCATATGCATCTTCCTTGTGTAGATATTTATGTTCTTCATCTCTCTTACTCCTTTTCTATAGATGTTTAGGTATAGTAACTTACAAAATAAGTGTTGTCAAACTAGTTGACATCAATGACAACATATTACTGATTTAATCATATTACATATCTAATCAACAACTCGGTGATCTATAATCACATATCTTCAATTAGGTTCAAAATCATTTGTAGTTCGTCAATCTCTCCCTTTGGTATTGATGGAAACTCAAGTAATATGAAATATACCATACACATACCAAACATGTATTCTACAACTATGTGAACAAATGTTGTACAAGCTCTCCCTAGCTTAATATGTTTAATCACTATGTTACTTAATAGCATTACCAATGCAGCTTTGACATTCTATAGATATGATCTTTTCAACTCTTGGATTCCTTCTTCTATTCTCAGTAATTGATCTTCAGTGCTCTCCCTTTCTTTTAGTTTGTCTCTCCCTTAGAGAGATGTTTTAGTGTTCTCATCGGTGCATATCATTTCATATTTTTTATCTCTCCCTTTGACAACAATGCCAAAGAAACAAATAAACATGTAGCTCTGTAGTAGCCATGTAACTCTCTATTGTCCAGTGCATACTCTGTATCTCTATATACTGATATGTCAATCTGTTCCAATACTTTTCACAACCTTAGACATGATCCAAAGTGTGAACTATACTACATCAACATCTATGATCTTCTGCTGATAAGATTAGGCTGATGCAACATCAAGATCATATTAGTGACCGGTAGACAAGGGATGAATCCCAAGTCTAGTCCTAAAGTATTCAAATGTATCCTTTAGTAGAGGCTTTGTAAATATGTTTGCAAGTTGTTCTTTAGATGTAACAAATTCTAGCTTAAATTGCTTCTCCTATACTTGTTCTCTCAAGTAGTGATACTTAATAGATATATGCTTTGTTTTAGAGTGCATCACTAGATTCTTTGAAATGTTTATTGCACTTGTGTTATCAAAATATATAATCACTGGCTCAGTGATTACCTCATTCATACCTTCCAGAACTTGCTTAATATATGAAATATTTGAATAGTTTGTAGCAGCAGCAACATACTCTGCTTTAGCTGTAGACTGAGAAATGCAAGCCTGCTTCTTACTTGTCCATGTAACAAGTCTTTCACCAAAGAAAAATTCTCCTTTGGTGGTACTTTTTCTGTCATCCACATTTCCAGCCCAATCAGCATCGATAGAGACTTTGAGTTCAAACTTGCCTTCCTTAGGATACCACAATCCATAATCTTTTGTTTTCTTCAGGTATCTTAAGATTCTCTTTGTAGCAATCATGTGTGATTCACTAAGGTTTGCAAAAAATCTTGCAACAATTCCCACAGCATGTGCTATGTCTGGTCTACTATGCACTACATACATTAACTTACCAATCATAGATTGGTACAGTGTTGGGTTCACCTCAGTAGTTTCATCTTCCTTAGTTTACATCTAGTAGCCATCAGTGTTCCCATAGGTTTAGCATCTTCCATGCCAAATGTCTTCAATACTTCCTTGATATATTTGGATTGTGTGATGAATATACCATCATTCTGTTGAATCACTTGTAGTCCTAGAAAGAACTTAATCTCTCCAAACATAGACATTTCAAATTCACTTCTCATTTCATCAGAAAATGACTTACAAATTTGATCTTTTCCTCCAAAAATAATATCATCCACAAATATTTTAGCAATAAGAATAGTATCATCAGTATCTCCTTTCATATACAAATTGTTGTTCTCACTTGTTCTAACAAATCCAATACTTAACAAATAAGTATGCAGCCTCTCATACCAGGCTCTCAATGCTTGCTTCAAACCATATAAAGCTTTATGTAATCTACATACCATGTCTTTCTTTTATGGATCAATGAACCCTTCAGGTTGTTCGATGTAGACTTCTTCAAGTATCCCATTCAAAAATGTTAACTTGACATCCATTTGGTAAACTTTGAACTTTTTGTGTGCAGCATATGCAAGTAACATTCTAACTCCTTCTAATCTAGCAATAGGTGCAAATGTTTCACCATAATCAATTCCTTGCTCATGTTCATATCCTTTGCATACCAATCTATCTTTATTTCTTGTTACCTCTCCATTTTCATTCTTCTTATTTCTAAATATCCACTTAGTACCGATAACATTCTTTTCTTTAGGTTTGGGTACTAAGGTCCAAGTTTTGTTCTTCTCTATCTGTTCTATTTCTTCTTTCATTGCATTAACCCATTCATCATTTTCTAATGCAACTTTTACATTCTTCAGTTCATATTCAAAAACTAGACATGTAGCTTGTCTTGTCTTACTCCTTGTTTGCATGCTAGCTTATCTGTCTCCAATGATTTGTGTCTCGAGATGATGTCTTCTGACAAAACTTGCTAGTATCTGATTTCCTATTTCTTGTTCATCTTGTGTAGGTTCATTTTCTTGCTCGGTGGGTGCTTCTTGCGCATTGGTTTCTCTTTCCTATTCCTCGGTATTGTTTTCCTACTGACTAGTTGTCACTATCTGCAGCTTTGGTAGATACTCAGGTTGTTCAATGTAAGTGAATCTATCGTAGTCTTCCAGTTCCTTTCTACTTTCTTCTACATTCTTATCATCAAACTCATCAACTTGAACATTAGTACTTTCAATCATTTTATTAGTAACTTTTTTAAGACACTTGTATTCTTTACTTTTACTAGAATATCCTAGAAACATTTTCTTCCAAAAATTTTGAAATAACTTACAGTGGGTTTGTGTCCAAACCATAACTCATAGGGTGTCTTATTAGTGTCCTTCTTCAGTTGTACTTATTTTAGCACATAGACAGTAGTGCTAAGGACTTCTCTCCAATGTGTTTGAGCAACATTCTTTTCTATCATTAATGTCCTTGTGTAGTCAACAATTGACCTATTCCTCCTTTTAGCAATGTCATTTTGTTGGGGTGTCCTCAGTGCAGAGACCTATCTTTTAATACCATGCTCATTATAAAAATTAGTAAATTCATCTGAGATAAATTCACCTCCTCTATCAGGTCTTAAGCATTTCAAATCTTTTCCAGTCTCTTTTTCTACTTTTGCTTTATACCACTTGAACATCTTGAATGCCTCAGATTTTTCTTTTAAGAACATGATAGTCATTAGCCTAGTATAATCATCAACAAAAAGAATAAAATATATGTCTTCATAATAACTCTGATTTCTCATAGGACCACATAGGTCGGTATGAACTAACTCAAGTATCTTCTTTGTTGAATAATCTTTTCTTTCGAAACTAGATTTAGTCATTTTACCTTTCTGACATTCATGACACATAACATGATCAGGCTTTGACAAGTTAGGCAGACCTCTAACTCTTTTCATTTTACTGATCTTAATCATGTTATCAAAATTCACATGACATAACCTTTTATGCAACAACCATGCATCTTCATCTTTCATCAATAAACAAGAAGATTGATCATTATCAAGATAAAATAGATTACCTCTGGATTGTGTACCAGTTCCAACAAGTCTTCCTCCATCATCAAATATTTTCACCTTTTTGCTCTCAAAAGCAACTCGGTGGCCTAAATTGTTCAACTGTGCCACACTTAACAAATTATAGTTTAATGGCTTGTCTCTTTGGTGAAATGGTGAGTCTTCTTGCCTGTAGGGCCTACAACCAAGGTTCAAGTCCCCACAGGGCCATTCTCTACTGTGGATCTTAATTGAGAATGTTTTTCATTGACCCTTGGTGAAATAGTGGAGCTTCTTGCCTATAGTGCTTACAACCAAAGGTTAATCAAATTTTTAACAACCAAGGGTTAATCAAATTTTTAGCAACCAAGGGTTAATCAAATTTTTAAAGGAAAGAATGGCGAGCGCAAGCGGAGGGAGCGGTGTGGAGGGAAAAATTTTGAATGGGAATTCGAGCGGGAATCATGCAGAGAAGGGACAGACTGATCAGGATGTGGGCCTGATGCAGGAGAAGGATGCTGGAAAGAAAGATGCGACAGATGATGGGGACCCACGGGTTTTGCAACCAAATCTTGGTGATATGTTATGCTCTCTTTTTGGAGAAGTTCAACGCCCTTTGGGTTGCTGGTTGAATCTGTTTGGAGTCAAACCCTCGGGTAAGTCCTCTTTCCCTAGGATCAAAAACATTTCCAATAAAGAGAAAGGAACTTTTGCTTTGGAGGTGCCTTCAGAGCTCATTGATCACAACATACAAAGCATGGTGGCAACGCTTGTTGGCAAGTTCATAGGCACATGACTGAATATAGATCTGGTAAGAGCTTTTACAAAGAAAAAATGGGATTTAAAAGGTCAGGTTGAGGTCACCGCCATGGCCAAAGGCTTCATGTCTTTTGAGTTCTCTTGCTCTGAAGACTACTCTAAGATACTTTATGCGGGTAATTGGTCAATGGGGAGATCCACCCTTATTCTCCAAAAATGGACGTCAAATCTAGATCTAAATAATGACTTCTTGACCCAAGCCCCGGTCTAGATTAGGCTCCCAGAACTTCCTCTGGAATATTGGCATGAGGATGTTTTTGATGGCATAGCTACTTCTTTTGGCAAGTTGCTATCCATTGATCCTGTCACTGCTGCCAAAAAAAGACTTACATATGCAAGAATATGCATGGGGGTTGTTGAAGGACAGGATATGCCTAAAGTGATAGAGTTTCAATCTAGACTGGGAAGGAGAGTGCAACTGATCGACTATGAAAATGTACCATTCACTTGTTTCCATTGTAAAAAGGTGGGTCACAAGGCAAAATTGTGCCCAATATTCTTAGAAAAGGAAAAAGCTCGTAAGGCCCATATCAAGCATGGAAGAAAGAAAGAGACCCAGAAGCCACAAAAAGGCCTAAATAAAGAGGATGGATCTAGGAAGGTGTGGAAGGAGAAAGCTCTAGAGGGAAAGGCTCAAGGGTTGGATCCTCAAAAGGAAAAACCTAAGAACCCTATTAAATCCCCCCCTATCCTAGAGAAAGACCTAGAGGGGAATGCTAAAGAGTTGAATCCCCAAGGAGATAAACTGGAGGACCTTTCTGTGTTTCCTCTAGATCATAGTAGCCAAGAGATAAAGGAGAACCCTGATAACAGGGTTTAGCCTGAGCCCCACAAGGATGGAAAAAGAGTGATAGTGCAAATATGGAAAATGGCCATGTTCTACAAGCTTCTGATGCTGAGGAGGGAGAAAAAGAAAATAGTACCATACCTGAGGAAGGGGAGCTAGTCTTGGAGGAAATAATAGAGGATTCATTTGTCCTGGATTCCCACGAAATGGTAGGGACTGTGGAGGTCCAGGGCCATTCCCTCTCACAAGAGTCTATATTAAGTAGAAGTGTGTTTATCTCACCTAGCAAGGTCAACAAAATCATTGATCTGGTCACCTCCTCATCCCCGGGGCAAATATCCAGAATGGAGGCTCTTTTTGAGAGTTGCAAAGATGAGAATGTTGGTCCTTGGATATCTGTTAAGAAAAAGAAGAATAGTAGGGACCCATCACCGGTGTCTCCAGCAGCTACAAGAAGCAAGGCTAAAGCTAACACGGGTGGTAAATTAAGCTCCCCAGGAAGATGGAGAAAACTTCAAACCAAAAAGGAAGAAACAAGAAGAAACATAGCGGATCGGACTCAAAAAACCATCCAGGATACATACCCCCAGAAGAAAAGATGAAGATCATATCTTGGAATATTCATGGACTCAATGGAATCCACAAGCAGGAGGTTGTTAGGAATATGATTAGGGATCATAGACCGGAAATTTTTTGATTTAGGAAACTAAGATGAAGAAGGAGAAGATTGAGTGTATTCTTTTCAACAAAGGTATGAAGTCAGCTGCCACTAACTCTTCGGGAGCTTCTGGTGGGTTGTTAGTGATTTGGAAGGATAGTTTAAAGGTGGATATTATTTTTGATGAAGGAAACATATTGCTTATCCATTTTATCAACACTAAGGACAAGGAAAGCTGGTTTGTGATGAACATCTACACCCCTAACACCAAAAATGGTAGAAAGCACTTCTGGAATAAAATTTGCAACTTGATGCCCTTGATGGGTGGTTCTAAGGGTGTCATAATGGGAGACTTCAACACTCCTCTGAAGGCTTCAGAGAAGTTTGGCGGGCTCCCCCCGGACTTGGAGAGAAGACAACATCTGGCAGATTTCATCAATGACCTCGCTCTCCTAGATGTGGATTTGGAGGGAGGTAAGTTTACTTAGTCGAATAGAAGAATTGGATCAGAGTGTATTTAGGTTAGGCTGGATAGAGCTTTGATCACTATGGACTGGATGACCTCTTACCATTGGAAACTCTCCTCTATGGTTAGACTTGGCTCAGATCATTCCCCGATAACTCTCACTCTTGAGAGCTGCAATAGGAAAAAGGCCTTCCTGTTCAGATTTGAGAAGATGTGGACAACTCATCTAGGTCTATTTGAAAGAATAAAGGATTGGTGGAGCATTGATGTGGAAGGAACTACTATGTACAAAGTGGCTAAGAAACTTAAAAATATTAAAATAGAAATCAGGAAGTGGAACAAAAAGGATTTTGGTGATATTTTTCAGACAAAGGATAGGATAAAGGAGGATCTGATTGGGGTTCAGGAGGAGATTCAAAATGAGGGATATGATGAGGAAAGAATGAAATTTGAAAAGGTCATTCTGGCTGATCTTCACAACATTGTCAGCAAGGAGGAAATGTTCTAGAGGCAGCGATCCAAATCTGTGTGGCTTAAGGGGACAAAAACTCAAGATTCTTTCACCTCTCTACTATGAAGCATAGAGCTGCCAATAGAATCAGTCTTATCAAAAAGGGGGATGTGTCCATAAAAGATGATAAGGAGATAGCTTAGGAAGCTATCAATTTTTTCTCTTCCTTTCTCTCTAAAGAGACTAATCTGGGGATTGAGGATCAGAGGAGTATTCTCAATACCATCCCTAGAGTCATTAATTCTAGTCAGAACAGAGCTCTCACAGCAATTCCTAAGATGGAGGAAATCAAGGTGGCAGTCTTCTCTTTGCCTGCAGAAAAATCCCCTGGCCTAGATGGATTCCCTATGTTCTTCTTTTAGATGTACTGGGACATTCTTAAAGAGGATCTTGTTAAAGCTATGCAAGAATTCTTTGGTGCCAAGAGTCTGCTCAAAGAGATTAATGCCACCTTCTTGGCTCTCATTCCTAAAGTCCCAAGTGCAAATTCTTTTGACTCTTTTAGGCCTATTAGCCTTTGCAATTCTCTTTACAAGATCTTTTCTAAAGTGTTAACTACAAGAATGTTAAAAATCCTTCCAGAGATAATTTCCCCACAATAATCGGGCTTTGTCCCAGGTAGACAAATCCTGGACTCTATTATTGCTATTCATGAGATTATTCACTCTTTAGAGGAAGGAAAAAAGGATGGCTTTTTTCTCAAGCTTGATTTGTCTAAGGCCTATGACAAGGTGGATTGGGTGTTCCAGGATCAGGTTTTGCATAGTTTTGGTTTTAATGACAACATTCAAAAAATTATTTCTCAACTGATCTCCACTCCCACCTTTGTAGTTATGATCAATGGTTCCCCCATCGATTTCTTTAAATCCTCTAGAGGACTCAAGCAAGGGGAACCCCTCTCTCCCATTCTCTTTATTATTCTAGCTGAATACTTGGGCAGAGTGATCCTTGATAAAAGGAGAAAAGGTGAATTAGTTGGTTTGAAACCCTCATCAAGACCCCTAATTTTCAATCATCAACAATTTGTGGATGACACCATCCTTGGGGGAGAGGCCTCAGTTAAGGAAGCTAGATAGGTGAAGAACATTCTTAACTCTTATTCTAATGCTACAGGTCAGCTCATTAATTGGAATAAGAGCTTGGTCTTTTTTGTCAACACTCCGAAGGGTAGATAGAGGAAAATGGCTAATATATTGGGCTATGGTATTGGGACCCTTCCGTCCACCTATCTGGGTCTCCCTATGGGGACAAGGCCTGATGACCAATTTTGGAACAACCTAATTGATAGGTTCTATAGAAAGTTGGCTGGCTGGAAGGGTATCATCCTGAGCCAGGATGGAAAAGTGCTTATGATCAAGTCTATGCTTCAGAACTTGCCTATCTATGTTCTTAGCCTTTTTTCAATTCCTTCAAAAGTGGCAGCTACTTTAGAAACTATCCAGAAGAAGTTTCTATGGGCTGGTCTGGAAGGTAATAAGAAGTATCCTCTTGTGGCCTGGGATAACATATGTAAGCCCAAAAAACATGGTGGTTTGGGGATTAGGAACCTGAAGTAGCTCAACAAGGCTCTGCAAGCTAAACAAATTTGGAGGATATTCACTTCTAAAGGTGAATGGAGCGACATTCTGGAAAATAAGTATGTGGCCAACAAAAACCTAAAGCAGTTTATCAATAGAAATGAGGAACCCAAGGGTTTGACAATCTGGAATGGCATTATAAAAACAAAGGATTTAGCTTTTGAGAAGGAGAAATGGAAACTTGGTAATGGCGAAGATATCAACTTTTGGCTTGATGACTAGCTTGGTGTGGGGCCTTTATGGAACTTTGATCAGTATAATAGATGGGCAATGCTGTGCATGGAAAGATTTCGATACAGAGTGAGAGACTATAGGGCTAATGAGAACTGGGTGAATTTGACTGAGATTTCCCAGGAGCTCAAACCAGTGATGAACATGATCAAGCTTTGTCCCTTGTCTCAATGCAAGGATGAGCTTGTTTGGGGACCAACTAAGGATGGCATTTACACTGTGGCATCAGGCTATGATACAGTGCTAAGGTGTGGTCCTGACCCTATTTGGGCCAAAGCTTGGTATGATGGCTTAACCCCTAAAATAAACATTTTCTTCTAGTTATTGCTTCAAAACAAAATTTTGACAGTGGACAACCTTATCAAGAGAGGCCACTAGATTCCTAACTGCTGCATTCTTTGTAAAACACAATTGGAAAGTGTTGATCATCTTTTCATTCATTTCCATTTCACAAGGAATATATGGTCTTATTTCTTGGCTTTTTTCAAGTAGACCTAGGTTTCTCCCAATAGCATTATTGAGCTATTCCAACAGTGGCAAAGTGGGGGTGTGGGGGATGTGAGTCAACACTTTTGGGCCTGGTCTCTTCCTTATTTTTGCTAGGGGGTGTGGAAGGAGTGGAACAACTAAATTTTTAGGGATAAAGAAGCAAATGCCAAGGTGGTTTTTCACAAGAGTTTTAATGCTCTGGTCGAAAACTACACTGTTATCAAAGGCCATAACCCACTAACCAGCACTATGGAGAAGGATTGTAGTAAGAGGGAGGATTGATGTTGGTCTCTTCCTCTGGTGGAATGGCATAAAGCCAACTTCGATGGTGCCATGAAAGGAAACCCTGGTCAGGTTGGGATTGGGGGTATCATTAGAAATGAACAAGGGAAAGGCATAGCGGCTATCTCGGCCCCATTGGGTGTGCAAACTAACCATGTTGCGGAGGCGACTGCTGCTTACCAAAAAATTAAGCTGGCTATGGACATTGGAGTAAGAAACCTATGGCTGGAAGGCAACTCAAAAAACATAATTGATTGCCTCAATGGGAAAAATAGGCCAACCTGGACGACTGTAACCTTGATTAATGAAAGTGTCCAGTTCCTAAAGTCTTTTGAAAGAGTCCACATGGCTCATCAGTATAGGGAGGCAAACCATGTTGCTGACAAGTTGGCCAACTGGGTTGTCAAAAGCAATAAAGTGAAAAGGTGGATGGAGGGGCAATTAATTCCACTTGAAATCAAGGAATTAATGGAAGGTGAAAGAATCTCGGGCAGATTAAGAAAAATCACAATATAATGATGAAACTTTATGTGTTATGGAATTTGTGCTATGGTATGATGTGGGAGAACATGAGCCAAAGTATGAATCACCTGGATAACTATCATCATTGCACGTCAAGGCCTATCTTTGGGTGTACTTCTCAAAATGTGAAGGGAAGGATCGAGAAAATATTTCAAACCAAAATTTTGCCCAATTTTTTGAAGTGCTCTATGACCAAAAGCTTTGTCTGTAGAAAAAGAAGGATAGTGGTGGGGGAATGCCATAGAAGGGAACCCAAGGATGAGGTCAAGAAATGCCAGAGACGATTGAAGGTGTGGGAGATTTTGAACAAAGGGGAGGTGACTTCGTTCATTGAAAGATTGCATGGATGGAAACCCTCGGTAACCAAAACAATGGTGAAGAACTGGAAGGAGGCAAGTGTGAAAATTGATGGGGTTGAGTTTAATGTCACAGAGGAGGTCATTTCTATGGTGACTATCATACCAATCATGGGGAATAAATTCTACAGAGATCGTCACATTTCTGGTCAGGCTATGGCGGAATTCACCAAAGGAAAAGCGGAGAAGAAGGCCCTTGAGAAAACTAGGACTTACTACTTGCCGAGATCTATCAAACCACTATGGAGGTTCATGCTAAGAGTGATAATCAAGTACATTACTCTAGACATGAGGTTTGACCACATATACTCCTACCATTTCATGCTTCTCAACCATTTCAGGTCTGGGACTAAAATTACTATTCCCTTTTATCTCTACTCGTTAATCAATGAAAATAGAAATGATTATAGGGAGAAACCTATAGGTAATCCTACTTTTCATGAAGGATTGTTGTTGTTAATTTATGATTACTTAAAAGCAAAATCCATAGGAAAACAAATTAAGCAGGGAAAAGACAGCATGGAAGAATCTGATGAAGAGCTCAACTCGGGGGGAGAAGAGTATGTTCCTTCTGACACTAAGGAGAGCCAAGACATGCATTCTAATTCGGATGCTGACACCTTCCCATATTCTAGAAAAGGGAAAAAGAAGATAAAGAAGGAAAAATAGGTCAAGGAGAAACCAGAACCTAAACACTACATCGAGGTCTCCTCTGATAGAGACTATGATGAGGAAGTGGAAGGAATGGACACAGAGGGTGATAATGCTGAAGCTGAGGTAGATACTTCTGGGGAGGAGGAGGATACTAAGGAGAATAAGAAGGGGAAGAAAAAATTCACCATTAAAATGCCTGTGAACAGGGAAGATGTTACAAATTGTAGCAGGAAACAGAGGAAAAGAAGGAAAATGGATGAGGAGAATAAGGAAGAAGGGAAAGAAGAGAAGGTGAGTGAAGAAGAAGAGGAAGGTCAAGGTAGAGAGGATGATCATATGCAGGGTGCTGATGACCAAGGGACTAACCAATATGATCGCAGGATAATAGACAAGGAGAAGAGAGTGGTTTGGAGAGACTTTCACAAGGTTTCGGTCAGGATGGGATTACAGAGAGAAATGATGAAAACCCTTGTCAAGGAAAACAAGGAAGGCAAGATTCAAATGGAGGAAATTGTTGACCCCACCCTTGTGATTCTGAGTGACATTACCAAAGAACATCCTCAGATGGATGTCCTCAATAATTCTAAAAATAGTGTCATAGACAACTACAGGACAACTAATTGGACTTTCCATGAAATTCAGGAGTTAAAATTTTGGGTGGGACTGCTGGAGAGGGAGGGTAATAGCAGAAAATTACACTTATGGAGGAGAAGAAAGAGATGGAGAGTAAGATGGAGGGAGTGAAGAAAAGAATGTAGATTTTGGAGGGGACATTATAGAAAATAGCTGAGCAGAGTCATAGCATACTCAAAGCCTCAAATGATAATATAAAAGTTTTGATAAATAAATTTGAGGAACATCAGAGCAACAAGGAGGACTCTCCAAGGAACAACAAAGATAAAAACATGGAGGAAGGGCCAAGGAAGAGAACAAGGTCAAGTACAATGAAGAAAGACACACAGGAACCTGACAAGGATCTGGCTGAACTCAAGGATGCAGCAGACAAGGTGTCTGAGCTAGAATTTCAAGTGGCGGAGATCCTCAAAGAGTTCGCTTGAGCTACTCCCCTATTTTTTTTGGGCCTGAACTGGTTTTTTGCTTTCTATTTCTGGCTCTATTTCCTGGCTTTAACTATTTGTTTTACGATTGGCCTAAGCCTGGACCATTTTTGTTTTGGTTGTAGCTTCCTAGTGAACTTTATCTGCCTTATTACTTTTTATGTTTAATACTATTTGGGTTTCAGGGCCCCTTTAAAACCTATTTTCCTTAATCAAAAACAAATTATAGTTTAATCCTTTTACCCAATAAGCATTTTCACATTTTAATCTATCATTTATCATCAGGGATCCTTTACCTCTTACCATATAGGGTGCATCATTTCCCATTCTTATAGATCCTCCATTGTATTCTTCAAGATAATCAATTTTTTCTTCATCACCAGTCATGTGATGTGTAAAGCCACTATCTATAATCCATGTATCATTCTTATTAACCTTAGAGATAAGTGTTGTCTCTACATACCTTTCATCTTCTTTGGAATCATCCTTCATTATGACAAATACTACCTCTGCATCATCATTAGTGTCGGTATCAGTGATATCTTCTTCCTCAGCAATGTAGCAAACCTTCTTGCCTTTGTCATTATTGTCTCAGTTATCTCTATTGTAGTGTCAGTAGCCTCTATTGTATCTTCTCCCATAGCTTCCTTCAGATCAGTATTTGGTTCTTTCATCATCTTTCTTGTGTGGACATCTAGCAACAATGTGGCCAACTTCTTTACAGTTAAAGCATGCTAAAGTTAATTTGCCTCTATACCTTCCTTTACCTTTAGGTAACCTTCTAGCCATAAGAGCTTCAAGTTCATCAAGCTCATTGTCAGTATTGCTATCACGATCATCCTTATTATTTCTGCTACTAGACTTACCAATCTTTAGAGAAGTCATGAAATTGGATTCAACATTTGATACAACACTATTATCATAATTATTCAATTCAAATTTTGTAATCTTTCCAATTAGATTATCAAGAGTGAGTGTGTTGTTAGGTGCTGACATATTTTCATGAACTACAAATATTCTAATGGCATAGATAGGCAATAGGGTCCTTAGAATTTTTCTTACCACAGTGTCTTCATCAATAACTCCATCTGATGCTCTTATAGCGTGAACTACCTCTTTTATTTTCTTTGTGTACTGCATAATATTTTCACCTTCTTTCATCTTCATGTCATCGAATCTTCCTCTTAAGCTTTCTGCTCTTGCTCTCTTGACATTCGCATCACCACTATAAATTTGAGCTAGTTTATCCCACATCTTCTTAGCAGTAGTATAGTCCTTAATGTCTTCAAATTCAACATCTGAACAGACAGCAACAATCTCCATCATAGTAACATTATGTTCATGCATGTCCCTTAGTTGATCAAGGGTCAAGGGACCAGTGGGTGGTGCAAGGTATCCATTCTCCATCAGATCCATGGCAGAATTCCCAATCTTGGATATATGCAGCTTCATTCAACTTTTCCATACTGTGAAGTTATCCTTGTTTAACTTTGGCACTTCTCTCTTAAAAATTTTGAGACCTTTGTGCTAAAGTCCTTAAAACTCTATTCCAAGAAACCACAGCTCTGATACCAATTGTTAGAATAACTGAGAGGGGGGTGAATCATTTATCCACAGTCCCAAATCAAAATGTATAATCCAAAACAATTTACTTAAACTTCTGCAACTCGGTAACACAAAATACTATACTGTCTATGCTTTTACCGATTACCAGTCAATAACATATAATGATTACCAATCAAATCCAACATGCAATATGTAAATTATGATAACAAACAATCACCAAAATGAACACATAAAACAAAATATTTAATGTGGAAACCCTATGAAGGGAAAAACCACCTAGGACCGGCAACCCAAAAATGTTCACTCTTCTGAAGTAAGGTCGGTGAAGACCCAACCCTGTTAAAGGTTACAAACATACTGTGAGGTATGACCTTGTTAGAGGATTTTAGACCAATCATTATTGTCCAACCAGAATTCACTATGGGGTTGACAGGATAACAATGTTCATTCTATGAATGATACATATAAGACTTTCAATTCCACTCTGTTAAGAGATTTCTCTATTTACAATGGTTAAAATGTAACAGCAGTTGATCTGATTACAATACAACTTCAATTGCAGATGTTCAGATCTATATTATGCTCATTCAAATCCTCTGATCAATATATCAATTATGTATCAACAATAATCAATGACTTACTATTGGTTCTCCTTAACTAGTTTGACCAAGCATACATGAAGCTTGTTCATGCGATAATTCTGCAATCTCCTTCTTCTGGCATAGGTTTCATAACGAAACCCTAGTCTCTTAAATAGACAAGTAAACTATTTTCTTCTCCTCCATAAGATTTTTCAGCTTATTCTCCTTCATCCATTCTACCACTTAAACCTTCCTCGGCTGATGTGCCAGTAACACATTTTGATTCCATCCTTTAGATCTTCCTTGAATTATGCTAGCCATTGATCTTCGTAACAAACATTATCTCCATCTGCTATCACAAGGTACTTTACAACTCATCAATCCTTAATGGCTAAACTAATCATTTAGTTCCTTTTCTCCTACTCAGTTAACAAAGAAATGTGTCGGTGAACACAATCTCAATTTATACTGTAGTCGGTATCGACTACACTACTCGGAGTATACTATGATGATTCATCAACCAACCACACTGCCTTGTGTCTTTCAGTTCTTTTCCTCATCATAGATGAATGAAACATAATCAAGTCAATAATATAAGGTCATAGACTCATAAGCAAGTTACCCAATGTATTCCTTATCCTCATCTATCCTATGCATCTTCCTCATGTATATATTTTTCTTATTCATCTCTCTTACTTCTTCTCTATAGATGTTTCAGTATAGTAACTTACAAAATAAGTGTTGTCAAACTAGTTGACATCAATGACAACATATTACTAATTTAATCATATTACATATCTAATTAGAAACTCGGTGATCTCTAATCATAGATCTTCAATTAGGTTCTAAATCAGTTGTAGTTCATCATACACAGGTGATCCTTGCATTTTTTGTGGCAAGGAAGGGCATCCAGTTTCTAGGTGTTGGAAATGACTTAAGGCACTAGAAGAAGCCATGCAGAAGCA
The DNA here is from genome assembly GCA_027943335.1 of Chamaecyparis obtusa. NCBI lineage: Eukaryota > Viridiplantae > Streptophyta > Pinopsida > Cupressales > Cupressaceae > Chamaecyparis > Chamaecyparis obtusa. Next base: position 887,320 of record BSBK01000667.1, read on the forward strand.
TAGTCTTCCTCCTTTGAAGCCTCCACCTCCTCCCACAGGGAAAGGCCATGTTCTTTCTACTCAAGCTTTATCTTCCACTTCTCCATGGATCATTGATTTAGGTGCTTCACACCATATGTCACACTCACCTGGATTGGTTACCTCACTTGCTCAGAGTGTTACTACACATATTGCAGTTGGTGACTCAACACTACTTCCAGTTATAGGTTTTGGCACTATTTCATTAGATGGTGGTTCTTTCTAGGATTTTCTTTTGGTTCTGACTATTTCTATGAACCTTCTATCTGTTTATCAGATTTGTCATTCTAGCTCTAGTAAAATAGTTGAGTTCTCACCACATGATGTGGTTATTCGAGACCTCCATGATCTTGACTTGGTTATTTCTACTGGGAGTGTTGACTCAAAGACTCACTTATACCATTTTGATGGCTTCAAGAGCTTTGATTCTACTATTCAAGAGCTTTGATTCTACTAGTGTTTCTCTTGTTGCTCACATAGAAATAGTGAGCAAGCTTTGGCATGAGCATTTTGGCCATGTCAACTATAGATATTTACAACAGATGAGTACATGGGAGATAGTGATTTGGCTACCTCATATTTCTTGTACTGATGGTGTTTGTCGAGATTGTGTGCTTGGAAAACATCATAGAGATCCCTTTCCATCTCGTAGATCCTCACGAGCTCGAGCACCTTTGGAGTTGATACATAGTGATATTATGTCCTTTCCCACTCCTTTTTTTGGTGCTAGATATGTACTCACCTTCATTGATGATTTCTCTAGACGCGCATGGGTGTACTTCTTGAAGTACAAGTCTAATGTCTTTGATTCATTTCAAATCTTTAAGACCTTTGTAGAGAAACTATCTAGTCTTTCTATCAAGCATATACACACTAACAATGGGAGCGAATATGTGAATCAATCTTTCAAATATTTGTGCACTGAGCATGGTTTACAACATCAGTTCATAGTTCCTCATACCCCTCAGCAAAATTGCATTGCAGAGAGAAAGAACAGAACATTACAAGAGATGGCTAATTGTATGATATAGTCATGAGCTATGAGCTATGAGTGCCTCGTAAAGCATTGTACCATTTAACTCCTAAGGAGGCTTGGACTCATATCAAGCCTGATGTTTCTACATTTCAATTTTTTGGTAGTGAGGCTTGGGCATTTATTCCAAATGCTCAGAGGAAAGCCATGGAGAGGAAAATTCAACCACTCATAATTGTTGGCTACTGTGAGGATGTGAAGGTGTGCAGGTTGTTTAATCTTGATTCCAGAGAAGTCTTGTTTTGGAAAGATGTTCAGTTTGATGAGAGCTATCCTCAGATGGATCCTCTATCATCAGCTTCTTCTTCACGACCTAGTTCTTCATCCAATCCTCTATAGGTGATCAGGATTAAAGTGGGAAAATATTGAAATCTAATTTTTCCAAAATTTCATATGTTTTAGTAAATTGCCATTTTGAGGGTCTTCGGTGCATTTCTAGGCAAATATGCAAAATTTCATTCAATATTATTTGAATACCTTTCCAACGCATCAAACAGTTCGTAATTTGGAGCTAGGATGAGAAAGTTATGCCTTCTCCAAGTGGACCTAAATTTTATATTTAGTTTTTTTTGATAAATTTTGATAGTTTTAATAGTTTAATTGTAATAAACATTATGATGACTCTTCATTTCAATTCCAAGGGATTTGTGTGACCCTTGGGATCCATCCGACTTGTATAAACTCCAATTTTGAATAGAATGGAGACAGTTTTTGGTTTGCAATCTTGTTGTTCTCAATTTTCATGTTGAATTCTACAATACTGCAGGTATCACACCAGGTATTGTAATCTGGTTTTCATAAATTAGATCAGTGGTATCAGAGCGGGAATGCTCCTTTATGCCAATTTACACAAGGTCTTCCTACCAAAGATTAGGATTGGATACACAAGATTTGTCAAAATACCCACCTTTGAGACGCACACGATCGAAGATGTCAGGTGATGATGTTAAGAAGTTGGTCAAGGAAGCTTTAAATAAGCAACGAGAGGAGATGATGAGTCAATTTTCATGCCTCCTACAGAAGCAAAAACCCTCTGAATCCAAAACATCATTTCATGGAAATACCCCTTTCAAAGTGCAGGTCAATTTTGACATCCTGAATTTTGAAGGAAAGGTCGATTCTGAAGCTGTTGATAACTGGTTATCAAAGTTGGATAGGTACTTTTCTGTAAATAATTTCTCAGATGCTAAAAAGATAACATTTTCTCTCCTCAAAGCTGAAACCCATGTGAAATTAGCATGGGAAACCAGAGTAGCAAATAAAGAACAAGAATCAGTTGATGAAGATGGTTTTATAATATCTCTTGATAAGAAACCCACATGGGGAGAATTTGTGGAATACATAAAAGAAGCTTACCTCCCGGAGGATGTATATGAACAAAAATACATAGAATGGAAACTTCTTCAATAAAAGAGGGATCAGTCTGTGCAAGATTACACCAATACATTCCATTCACTTTCAGCAAAACTCAGTATTAATGATTCAGAGAAGCATCAAATTTTAAAATATCAGAGCGGACTTCACAGGTATATTCAAACAAAGATGGAATTTTTAAATATCAAGACATTGGCAACTGCCTATAAATATGCTACAAAAATTGAAGAAAAATCTAAGCAAAAAGGGAAGAGGGACTACTTTGCAAACAACAAGCCAAGGGTTGAAGGTGGCAATAAATTTGCAGGAAAACAGGTGACCAAGGAACTTCATTCAAATTCACCCAAGAACACATGGTGGTCTACTAAAAAGACAGACATAGGCATGTGGTGTGAGATGCATAAGTCCCCAACCCATAATACAAAGGATTGTCAAAGTATTAAAAATTTGATGACAGAAATATGAGGAGAGGAAGCTAAACCTGAATCGTCACCAATAGATAATTCTAAGAAAGAGGAGAATGATTCCATCATAGAAGCAAACCCATATGCCGTAGTTGGAACTGTTAAAGAATTGCCCCGTGAAGATGAAGAGAGACTTTTTCATTCACAGATGTGGGTTGATGGAAAGCCTCTGCATTTTATTGTTGACAGTGGGAGTCAAAAGAATTTGATCTCTAGGGAGACAGTCAAAAGATTAAATCTGAAAGTGACAAGACACCCACAACCATACTCTATGGGATGGGTAAATGAGGGACAAGATATTCAAATAAATCAACAATGTCATTTGCCATATTCAATCAAGCCTTTCAAGGATGAAGTGATATGTGATGTAGCACCATTGGATGTATGCGATGTCTTGCTGGGGCAGCCATACATGTATCAGAGGCATGGGGTGTATGAGTCCAAGCCACGTAGTGTTACAATCAAGCTTGGTGGGAAGAGGTATCGAATACCAGAGGTATGTCCAACACAAATTGCTTCTTTAATTAGTGCTAAACAATGTAAACACTTGATTGCTCAAACTGGAGCTTTTGTTGTACTCATGATTTTCCCTGAACAAACAAAGTCAGTTGTTCTTAATACACATACTAAGGTAACAAAGAATCAACAAAATCAGATGGATAAAATTTTGAAAGAATATCACAGTGTGTTTACACCACCAGTGGGAGTACCAACACACTGTCAAGTCAAGCACTCTATTGATTTAATCCCAGGCACACCGCTACCACATGAGCCAATATATAGGAGGTCAGTTTTGGAAAATGATGAGATTAAGAGACAAATTTAGGATTTGATTCAGAATGGACACATTTGTCCAAGTGCTTCACCTTGTGGAAGTCCAATTGTCCTTGCTAAAAAGAAAGATGGAACATGGAGGCTTTGTATTGATTATAGAGCATTAAACAAAATCTCTGTTAAAAATAGCTATCCAATCCCTCAAATTGATGATTTGTTGGACCAACTTAGGGGGGCTCAATTCTTTACAAAAGTTGACTTGAAGTTTGGATACCACCAAGTACCAATTGATCCAGCAGATGTGTGGAAGACTGCATTTAAATCTAAGGAAGGTTTGTTTGAATGGTTGGTCATGCCTTTTGGCCTAACAAATGCCCTAGCCACATTTATGAGATTGATGAATGATGTGCTTAGACCATTCATTGATTCTTTTGTAGTTGTTTATTTGGATTACATACTCATCTTTAGCAGGACTTGGTCTGAGCATTTGCAGCATGTTGAACAAGTTCTTTCAACTCTGCAAAAACACAAACTTTATGCCAACATTGAGAAGTGTTCTTTTGGTATGTAGAGTATTCAATACTTAGGGTATATCATTGACACTGAGGGTGTTCATGTTCATTCAGAAAAGATTCAAATAATCCAAGATTGGCCATCCCCTAAAAATTTCATAGAGCTTCGCAGCTTCTTGGGCTTAGCCAACTTCTATCGCAGATTTGTGTTTGGTTTCTCACACATATCATGGCCTCTTAATCAATCACTAAGGGGTGGAGCACAAGCAAAATTTTAGTGGACAGAGGCAAAGCAACAAGCATTTGAGGAGTTAAAGAAAAGACTATGTTTAGCACCAGTATTGGTCCTTCCAAATCTACACCAAGCATTTGAGATAGAAACAGATGCATCAGATTATGCTCTTGGTGCGGTACTCACACAACATGGGCATCCTATTGCCTATCACAGTGAAACTTTTTCTGATACAGTACGTAGGTATCCCACCTATGATAAGGAGTTGTATGCCATTGTTCAGGCTTGCAAACAATGGAAACACTATATACTGGGAAAGGAAACTGTTATACATACAGACCATAAACCACTCCAATTCTTGCAAACACAAGGGAAGCTACAGAATGATAGACATCAACGGTGGTCAACCTATTTGCAACAATTTCACCTCAACATTCTTCATAAAAAAGGAAGTAGTAACAAAGTGGCAGATTGTTTGAGTAGGCCTCCAATTGCAGGTTTGACAATAGTGTTGGATTCATGTGGTCATCAATCATCCACTTGGGAACAACTATATAGTACTGACCCTGATTTTGCTAACATCTATAGTAATTTGGTAGAAGGAAAATCTATCTCTGATTTTCACTTGCAGGATGGGTTTCTTTGCCATAATGGTCACATATGTGTACCTACCGAAGAATGGAAGAAAATGATATGGGAAGCTCACTATAGTCATGTTGCAGGACATTTTGGTATTGGTAAGACTACTGCTATCCTTCAAAAGTATTTCTATTGGCCAAAAATGAAGCAGGATATCATTTCACATATACAAGCTTGTGCAGCCTGTGCAATTGCAAAGCCAGCAAACCGTAAGTTGGGTCTATACTTACCATTACCTATTCCTGATAAGCCATGGCAGTCTGTTTCAATGGATTTTATGTCTGGGCTTCCAACTACCAAGTGGGGGCATGATTGTGTATATGTTGTGGTAGATAGGTTTTCTAAAATGGCTATCATGGTGGCATGTAAAAAGATGATTTCTGCAGAAGATACTGCCAAGATATTTTTTGAACATGTGTGGGTTCATTTTGGTTTGCCAAAAACCATTATTTCTGATAGGGATAGTAGGTTCATCAGCAAATTTTGGTCTGCACTATGGGCTAAAATGGACACGAAATTGACGAAGTCCACAGCATTCCATCCCCAAACAGATGGGCAGACAGAAGTGGTGAATCGAATGATTATTCATATTTTACAGATGTATCATTCAAAACATCCTCGCACATGGGATGAAAGCTTACCCTATGTGCGACACAGCTACAACCGTGCACTCCATAGTACTACAGGGCACAGTCCATTTGAGGTTTCTCTTGGGTACTAGCCATTAGCACCTATGGATGTAGCAATACCATCTCTACACTCTAGTAGTCCATTGAATGGTGACAATGAGGTAGATAAAGTAGAAAAATTCATTGATAACATTAGACACCTACAACAACAAGTTCATGAGATATTGGAGTAGAGTAATCAGAAGTATAAGGAAAGACATGATAAACATAGAACTCCTCATCAGTTTCAGGTTGGTGACAAGGTATGGTTACATCTTCAGAAAGAGTGCCTGCATGGACCAAATAGGAAGCTTCGTCCTCTTCATTATGGACCATACACTATTGTGAAACAAGTTGGTGAGAATGCTTTTGAACTTAATTTGCCATCCTTTTTGGGACTACATCCAGTTTTCAATGTGGAATTGTTGAGACCCTATTTTCCTCCTTTATTGGATATCTCCCAAGCTACTGAACACATTCAAGCTGCAGAGTTAAATCCCTCTACTACTGCTCTAGTCCAGTGTGACCATGTTACTGAAGCCATTTTAAAGACTTTGAGAAATCAGAACATTCCTTTGTATCGGGTGGTTCAAGCTGGTCAGCATTCTCATCAAGGCAAGTGGTTTACTAAGGAACAAATTGAAGAACAATTTTCTCATCTATTGCAGCAGCTTAGTGCAATGGGGCCCATTGCCTCTTAAGGGGGGAGGAATGATCAGGATTAAAGTGGGAAAATACTGAAATCTAATTTTTCCAAAATTTCATATGTTTTAGTAAATTGCCATTTTGAGGGTCTTCAGTGCATTTCTGGGAAAATATGCTCCTTGGATGTTTCTGAAATTTCATTCAAGACTATTTGAATACCTTTCCAACGCATCAAACGGTTCATAATTTGGAGCTAGGATGAGAAAGTTATGCCTTCTCCAAGTGGACCTAAATTTTATATTTAGTTTTTTGATAAATTTTGATAGTTTTAATAGTTTAATTGTAATAAACATTATGATGACTCTTCATTTCAATTCCAAGGGATTTGTGTGACCCTTGGGATCCATCTGACTTGTATAAACTCCAATTTTGAATAGAATGGAGACAGTTTTTGGTTTGCAATCTTGTTGTCCTCAATTTTCATGTTGAATTCTACAATACTGCAGGTATCACACCAGGTATTGTAATCTGGTTTTCATAAATCAGATCAATAGGATTATTTCTCTTCTGGGGAAGAGTCAGATAATGCTCCACCTTCCCCACCTCCACTAGATGTTCCACATGTGCCCAAATGGGCTCATGATACTGTTGATGCAGCTGGATCTTTGGCAGGTGATCCTTCAGACACTCATCATACTCGTGCTCAAACATCTGGTACTGGTTTACTAAGTCATGCTATTTTAGATGATCCACAACAATTTTCAAATGTGACAGGTCATCCTGAGTGGGATAGGGCTATGGATGAGGAGTATTCTTCTTTGATGAAGAATCACACTTGGGATCTTTGTGTTAGAAATAGGGAATATTGAGAGGGGGGTGAATTAGTATTCTAAAAACTTTTATTTTTGCCCAATTATGGATATAACAGATTAACTTGATACTTACAAAACAAAGTAAACTAAATAGCATGCATAACAACAAAGAAAATGAACTCATAACACATTATTTGTTCTCAAGGAAACCCTGGCCAAGGGAAAACCCCAGTGGGGATGATACCCACAACGATCCAATAATCAAAAGTATCATGTTAAGGATGTTGACCCTGTTAGGATCCTGTTACATAAATATAGTGTCTTAGTTCCTATTAAGGGACTCTAGGCCTTGTTAGAAGCCTCAACCCTACTAAGAGTTGGTAGTACAATTTGAAATGATTACAAGATGAGCCCACTACCCAAACATGTAATGTACAATGATTTCTGATTACAAAAAGGGCAAGGTATATAACCTTTTACTGCTTCGCTTGCATATATAAATTTTTCTTGCTTGACTTTCACAATTTACAACTTCGCAACAATATCTTTCACATACATATGTTCTACTTCCATCTTCGCATTACATATGTCTTACATTTATACAAGTTATTAGGACTAATAACTTTTACAGTCGACATTACAAAACATAAAGCACTTCACAAAAATACATATTAACTTGTTCTACCCAAGGTTTAACATCTAGGATGTCATCCTTTTATATGATTAAGTCATTATTTTGATAAACAAAATAATCCCTTAACTATTTACTAATTTTGTCTTCTTTCTTTATCCTGTTGACTTCAGCTCTATTTCTGTAATACTATAATAAATTTTTCTGTACATGTCATACAAACTTGCACTCTTAGGTGAGTCTTCAATATACATCATAGTATCCATGTTCAAGTGCGCAAGCACTGAACTTACTTCTATTGACATCACCAATCAAAACTTCTCTGGTTAGACTGGGAAAATTTTGCTTACACTTAGACAATTATGTTCTGCACTCATGCATAATTGCTCTTTGTCATATGCAGTCTTCATATAGATCATATGTTTCCATAATGACAACATCTAGATATCTAACTCAGCCAAATTTCCAACACTTTGTCCTCTTTCAAAAGGAAAGAAGTTGGTTTGGTGCAAGTGGGTGTATCATACCAAATATGCTACTGATGGTTCTATTGATAGGTATAAGGCACATCCTGTAGTGAAGGGATTTTCATAGGTGGAGGGTATTGATTACTCTGAGACCTTTTCTCCTATCGCCAAGATGAATTCTATTCACCTTGTACTTTCACTTGCAGCTTCTCAGGGATGGACAATCTATCAAATGGATGTAAAGAGTGCCTTTTTGCATGGAGACCTACAGGAGGAGATCTACATGGAGCAGCCTCAAGGTTTTGTCCAAGACTCTTCTATGGTGTACAGACTTTGGAGGTCTCTATATGGTCTCAAAAAAGCCCCTAGGGCTTGGTATGAGAAGATGGATTCTTTTTTGCTTGCCTCACACTTCACACTCTATCATTTTGATCCTACCATGTACATTCAGTGTCATGGGGCTGATCTATTGATACTTGTGCTATATGTTGATGATCTCATTATTATAGGTAGCTCATCCTCTAAGATTTAGAGTGTTCAGCATGCATTGAGAGAGCAGTTTGAGATGACTAATCTTGGACTTCACTATTTTTTGGGCCAATAGGTTATTCAATCTTCAGATGGGATTTCCATAATTTAGGAGAAGTATGCTCTTAATATGCTTCAGCAGTTCAACATGCTTGATTGCAAGCCTGCTCCCACACCTTTTTAGTTAGGTGTTGTTTTATCTACCACTTGCTCCACTCCTACCATGGATCCCACATTATAGAGAGTGCTAGTGGGTAGTTTTTTGTACCTAACACACACTCGTCCTAATATCTCCTTTGTGGTTGGCCTTGTCTCTTGATTCTCACATGATCCTCATGAGAGTCATTGGCAAGCGGCCAAACATATCTTGAGGTACATTTGGGGTACTACTTCTTATGGCATTCACTATACATCAGGGGATCCTCACATTGTTGGTTTTAGACTCAGATTGGGCTGGTGATACTACTGATCGACAGTCTACTTCTAGCTTTGTCTTATGTCTTGGTTCTGGTCCTATCACATGGTCTTGCAAGAAGTAGATAGCTCATGCATTATCATCTACAAAGGTAGAGTGCCGAGTAGTTGTACAGGCTAGTCAGGAGGTTTTATGGCTTCGCCAGTTGATGACAGAGTTTGGTTTTCCTCCTAATAGTCCCACTATCATTTGGTGTGACAATCAGAGTGCTATACATATTTCCTGCAATCTAGTTGAGCATCAAAGGACCCAACACATTGAGATTCATATGCATTTCATCATACATTTGATTCAGGATGGCTCTCTGAGTTTGGAATATATTCCCACTGTTGAGCAAGTTGCTGACATCTTCACTAAATGTTTTGCATCCCTGTGATATCTTCCATTGCGTTCTATTCTTGGGGTGAAGGAAGTTATCCTTGGGGGGTCTCAGTGATGAGGCCTTCCTTCCTTCTATTTCTATCTCTTTTTGGAGTATGGTTTTTTCCCATTGGGTTTTCTCTATTTCTTTGTTTTACAGAGATTTGGTTGTGCTGGGTACCTCATCAAGCCATCTTGTCAGGACCCATTTATGCTTTCAGCACTATAGTTTCCTTTTCTTTCTTCTTGCATTGTTTGTAGTTGCATTATTGCTCATCTTAAGGGTGGGTGTTAGAGTAAAGTATTAATTATGTTAATTAACTTTACTCCCTTCTTAAGATGTCAACTCTTTTGCTTTAGTTGTTTATATTTAAACACACGTGCACTAGTTATTTTAAACTCATGCACTAGTTATTTTAAATGTAAACTTGCATGCATTAGTCATGTAATAATTAAAACTAATTATTACATGCACTAGGGTTTTCCTTTCAAGGCTTTCGATCTCCTTTATAAGGTTGATCCATTGTATATTTTATTTATTCATTATTTGAGGATATTTTATTTTTCATATTTTTGAGTCAAACCCTTGCCCTCTTCTTGTCTCTACTTCCTTGTAACAGGTTTTCGTATGCAGGTGATCTTTGGGTTTTGTGGATTTGTATTGATCAAATCCTACAAAAAACTTTGCTACCTTTTGATCTCGTGCATGCTGCATGGATTTTACTTCCACCCATTTGGTCAGATAATCTATGCATACCAAGATATAAGATTTCCCATTTGAAGGAGGATCTATTGGACTAATGAGGTCCATGCCCCATTTGTCAAATGGTGTTACCACCACTTGTGGGTTGAGGGGCATTTCATCTGATTTGGTTGGACAACCCATCCTCTGGCATTTATCACATTTTCTTGTATATCTAGTTCCATCCTTGTGAAGCATTGGCCAGTAGTAACCTGTTGTTAGGATCTTTAGAGTTGTCCTCTTGGCTACAAAGTGACCTCCACATGGCTCATCATGACATGCGTGGTGAATATCATATGTCTCATCCTCTCTCACACACCTTCTCATGATTTGGTCTGGACCAGTATAAAATAAGGTTTTGTCAATGTAGGAGAATTGGAATTTTTTCTCAATAATCATTTGTCTATCCTTTGGAGAGAAATGTGGGGGCATTTTACTAGATGCAAGGTAATTATCTATGTCAGCATACCATGGATTTTTGACAGCAATATGAAACAGGTGGTCATCAGGGAATGTATCATCAACCAGAGTAGTGTCTGTATCAACATTTTGAATTCTAGATAAATAGTCAGCCACTACGTTTGCCTTCCCTGGCTTGTCAATAATGGTTATATCAAATTCCTGCAAAAGAAGGAGGCATCTTTCTAACCTACCTATGATGGTAGGTTTGTTCATTAGATATTTGATTTTGCATGGTCAGTGTGAACAAAGATGGGGTAACCTGTTACATAATGGTGGAATTTGTTTAAGACATAAACTATAGCCAGTAATTCTTTTTCAGTTACTATGTAATTTAATTTTGGTCCATGTAGGCTCTTACTGATATAGTAAATGGTGTTCTCAAGGTTACTAGGCTTTTGTCCTAACAAAGCACCTATTGCATAGTCTGAAGCATTTGTATGTATGTGAAATGGGAGAGACCAAATAGGTCCTTTAAGGACTGGTGCAGTGGTTATAAGTGACTTGAGCTACAGGAAGAATTCATCACAAGCTGATGTCCATATAAACTCAACCTCTTTGGTAAGCAATGTCTATAGAGGAATAGCTATTTGACTAAAATTATGAATGAAACACCTATAGTAGCCAGCGCGTCCTAAGAAATATCTCACATTTTTTTACTTAGTAGGTGTGGGTAATGTGAGTATTACCTCAATTTTGGTTGGATCTACTTGGATTCCTATTGTTGAAATGAAATGTCCAAGTAGAATGCCTTCCTGCATCAGCATAAAACATTTCTCACTATTGAGAGAGATATTGTGTTCCTTGCATCTGATCAGCACCTTTTCTAGATTCTGTAGAGCTTCTTCAATCTTCAAAGGTCACCCCAAATTTTGTGAAATCATCCATGTATATCTCCATGCAATCATGTGAAATGTCAGCAAAAATACTAATTACAGCCCTCTGGAATGTTGCTAGAGCATTACACAACCCAAATGGTAGGACAGAATATGCATAAGTCCCCTAGGGACATGTGAATGTAGTCTTATCCTAGTCCTCTAGAGTAATACTAATCTGATTATATCCACTATATCCATCAAAAACTAAAAAATACTTTTTACCAGCTAAAGTATCAAGTACTTGATCAATGAAAGGTAAGGGGAAATGATCTTTCTTTGTGGCTCAATTTAATTTCCTATAATCTACACATATTCTCCATTTACCCACCTTTTTAGGCACTATAACCAAGGATGATACCCATTTACTATCAAATATAGGATATATAAAGTCAGCATCTAGCAACTTTTGTAACGGTGTTTTTACTATCTCTCTTAATGTTGGGTTAATCCTCCTCTGAGACTGGCAGAGTGGTATACTTCCTTCATTGATATAAATCAAGTGAGTATAGAGTGTGGGGGTTAGTCCCTTCATATCCCCATAGTCCCATGCAAAGGCTTTTTCTTGTGTTTGTAGGAATTTAGTTAATTGCTCCAACTATTGTGAAGGTGGCTTATTATTTACATGGAGGTTATGACCCTTGGAAAGCTCAACAGTAGTTGTAAGGTCAAGAATGGATACTTCAGAGATAGGACTTGTGACTACTTCATAGGGTAGTACCTGATGGATAATATTGGGTTTTGAAGGTAAAACACAGTCCTCAACATGGTCCTCATATGTAGTTAACTCCAACACAAAGCTCTCAGATATGTCTTTAATCACAACACAATCATTATTAAGAATACTCTAAATTACTGCATCTTCCTCTTGCAACTTTAGAAAGGACTACCTATGTAGCATCATGAGCTAAACCATAGAATTCAACTCTTCTTCCCCATCTCCTAAATCTGGCCATATAGGGGTGCTTAAATATGGTTGGGGTTGAGCTGGAGGATATAATGCTAGTTTCTTAGTTGCTTGCCCATCTAAAATTATCATGTTCCCTAATCCACAACTAATGTTTGCATCAGTTGTTGCTAACCATGGACATCCTAAAATAATAGGGTAACTAGAAAGATTGACCTTTGGCGATAGAATCATGAAATCAGTAGGATATTCCTAGTAATCTAGGGCAACTATTATGTCTTCAATCATCCCATCAGGGGTGATAGTAGAACTATCTGCCAGTTGCAAGATTGTTGGAGTAGCTCGCAATCCTTCTATGCTCAGTTTATTCATAGTATCCTTAGTCATTACATTAATGGTAGTAGCTAAGTCTATTAAAGCATCTTTTATAGACTGACCATTAATGATGATATTAAGAACTGGGCTCCCAAGATCAGAATATTTTGGAATTACAAGTTTTTCCAACATAATATCAGCTAGTTGTCCTATAACATGAACTATTTTGGGATCCATTTTCTTTCATCTAGGCTTTTTCAGACAAGCTTCCTTGATTTCTTTTTCATAGATAGGAACATCCTTGATGGCTTGAAATGAAGGAATCTAGACATGCATGCTTTTTAGTTGGTCAAGGATATTAAATGGTTGGTCTTCTTTTGGTATAGGTTTGTCCAGGATAATCCTCTAAGCAAAAGGAGGTTTTACTGATGTCTGAACATTATCTGGATTGGATACATTAGCTGGGGGAACTATATTTGGAAAAGCATTCTCTGGAAGTGGTACTGATACTATAGGAAGGTCTGGCACTTCTATAATAAGAGGTGGTTTAGGTGCAGGCAAGGTAGTGCCTAATCTTAGGTGTATATCGACTATGTTGAGTTCATAAGCTGGGTACTACTGAGCATCACTAGCATACATTTTCTACTGCTATTTTTGACTATTTGGATTTGGTTGTGGCTGAGCAGGTAACTATGTCTGCTTTTGAGGACCTGTATTTGTAGGAGGTGGCATAATTGTAGGTGTGTTCATTGGAGGTGGCAAGGGTGGATATCTAGGATTCAAATTAGGCCATTGTTTAGGTCCTCTCCACTGGTTAGTGGGATGCCAATTTCCATGTGGTGATTGCTATTGGTTTGGAGGTTGTGGCCATTGGGGTTGTTGTTGTGGATTAAACCATTGACTATGTCTGGGCCATGCACTATTCCAAGTAGGTTGAGTATACTGAGGAGGGCTTTGGACATTCTTGTTTTACCACTGACTATTATAAGGATTTGAAATTTGTAGTGGGTCTTGAGGCACACCTTGTCTTGTGGCCCATGGTTGATGTTGAGCAAAAAAGAACACTTTCTCATCCTCTCCTTCTATCTTTAAGTACTCGGTTGGAAGGTGTTGATTCTCCAGGTTCATGACCAGCTTGCATTGACAATCCTTCTTTCGCTTGTGGCAATGGGGATAGTATTCAGTGAGCTATGCCTTTGTGTCTGCATGCTTCTTCTTGGTAGTCATCATGTCCAGGTGTGTAGTGACATCATTAGTGATGTCTTGCTTTAAGTCTGATAGTAGGTTTGAGATTTCTATCTTGGAAATGTCAGAGCCACTTCCTTTTGCAAGTTTCAAATGGAATCCTCTACCCTTCTTTACTGCTACCTTGGAATAATTCAAAAAAATCTTCTTGAGATCATCCCAAGAAGACTGAGATATATCTCCTCCATCCATAAGATCCAATGCTTCCAGCCAGTTATCATTCACTCCTCTTAGAAAGATTAGCTTTTGTGAATCCTCTTGTAGTGCATGTTGAGGATTCTTTTGTAGATTGTATAAGAAGCGTGATATGTAGTCCTCCAGGGTCTCATCTTCCTTCTGTGACATTCAAAAGATTTCATCTCCTTTTAAAACACCTCCTTTGCAATATTCCTTATATTTATGTAGAAATAAATCTCTCATTCCAGCCCAATCAGTTACTACATTCACTCCTAAGCCCATGAACCATCTAAGATTTGACTCCAATGTTTCTAGAAATAGCTTAAGCTTATGACTATGGGTTTTATTGTCAAAACTTTGACACAAAATGTCAAACTCGAACAAAAAGGTGTTAAGGTCCTCTATAATTATGTCATAGAACTTTGGAAGGGCTGAAGCAGGTATGTTAATGAGATTAGGATTGTTGATCAGACTTGGGATAGGAAATGGAAAGGTAGGAGCTACCATTACTGGAGGTGCTAGATAATGAAACTGTGGTTGGTAACTATTATTAACCAAAAGGTTTTGGTCAACAAGTGGTCTTGGATTGGAATTATTGAGGAAACTACCTAATATCTCTACAAAAGGGTGAAGGTCAAATGGAGCCAGAGGATCTCCTTCTGTTGAAGATGATGTAGAAAACTCAAGACTTGCGTCAAGAAATGGTAACTCATGTTCTTCAAATTCTTCTTTCAATTTAATAGGTTCTTTTGGGAGAAATCTGCCATGAACATCTTGCCTTCTTTGATGCATGAAAGTGAGTTGATGAACTTGTGAAGCAAGCTCACAACTACTCACTAATGACTCATTAAAGTTCTTAGTTTGACACCATCCCCGGCAATGATGCCAAAAATTAACAGTCTCGCAATAGGTATTGATAATCATGCAATTGTCTCTCTTAGGAATAATGTATTCATACTAAGGATTACTTTTCCCATCATGAAATGCATTTAGATTGTCAACCCAAGGACGTAGACTTGAAATGGGATAGCATAGTTTGTGCACCAAGTTCCTCAAAGAGTCATACTACCTATGCTGCAAGAAGATAAAATGCATGAAAGAAACCTATGCTATTGTTGTAGGAAAGTAAGCACACTTAACTACTCAATGAAATTACTATTGAAATCTTGTAAACTTATCCTAAGCATGTTTAACAACTCAAAGCGTTCACTATGTTTATCTTTGCAAGTGCTGCGGGAACATTCACAGTAGTAATGTTGCAGGAGTAAAATAGTAACTTCTACTTGAAAGCACAAAAAATGCAGAAAGAAAATCTACTATATCCTAATCTACTCCACCTCCCAAGTGGGCCCCCTTGGTTGGCTTCTGCTAATTACTAACATAGAAGATACTTCAAAATCACTCTTTCATTATATTCTCATAAACTAATTACATAGTAATGGAGCAATACATGAGGAATAGAAGGAGTAACTCTGTTATGCTAAATACAATATTTTAATATATTTTCTCATTACACAACTAAACCAATCAAATCCCTTTATATAGAGGGTTGATGCTTATTGAAAGCATGAAAGTAAAGTCTGACTAAGTCTCACCATAGAAGAAGGAAATATAACAACTAGGATAGATTACAATAAAGTGTGCATAATAGAATAATGAGCACTGAGGAAATATAGCAAAGTTGTTTCCTATATTCTTTGGGATTATGGCTCCTATCCAGTAGCGGCATGATCCTTGGAATTGTGTTGGCTTTCTTCATCGTGGTTGGTGTTAGAATAACTAAGAGGGGGGTGAATTAGTTATCCAGTGTCCCAAAACAAAATGTATAATTCAAAACAATTTCTTCTATTTCTTCTATTCGGTAAGCAATAATATCTATCATTGTCTGTGCTTTTACCGATTACCAGTCTAATACTTATAACAATTTACCGATCAAATCTAACATGTAACATGCAAAGTATGATAACAAACAAATATCACAATCAACACATAACACAAGAGATTTAACATGGAAACCCTATAAAGGGAAAAACCACCTAGGACCGAAAACCCAAAATTGTTCACTCTTCTGAAGTGAGGTCAGTTAAGACCCAACCCTATTAAACGTTACAAACACACTATCAGGTGTGACCTTGTTAGAGTATTTTAGACTAGAAGTTAGCATCCAACCAGCATTCACCATGGGGTTGATAGGATAACAATGTTCATCCTATGAATGATACATCATAAGACTTTCAAAGTCCACTCGGTTAAGAGATTTAGACTGTATACAATGGTTAAATATGTAATAGTAAATGACCTACCTTAATACAACTTTAATTACAAATTACATATCAATATTTAGTCCATACAAATCCTTATGATCAATAATTCACTTCAGATTCAATACTATATCAACTTACTGTCTGTCGATAATAGTTCTTTGTAGCTCGGTAATTGTTCTGTAGCTCAGTTCTTCCTAACCAGTATGATCAGAATGCATGAAAACCTTATTCACGTGATAATCCTACAACTTCTTCTTCCAACTTCTTAAATAAATTATGCTCTCTTATATAGACGAGTAAATCATTTTCTTCTCCACCATCAGATTTTGCCGCTTAATCACATTCATAGATTTTTCTGCTTAAAAATTTCTTGGTACTTGTGTCAATAACACATTTCAATTTGCTCCATTAGATCTTCTTTGAATTTTGTCAATCGTTGATCTACATAACAAACTTTATCTATTACCTTGATGTTATACTCTTGCCAACTCATCAATCTTATTGGCTAAACTAATCATTTAATTCATTCTATCCTCCTCGGTTAACAAAGAATGCATCGGTGAACACTGCTCGGTTAATACTGTAGTTGGTATACACTACACTCCGTCGGTGTATACTAGAAATGCTTCATTTACCGACAACACTGCTTTGTGTCTTTCAGCTCTATACTTCATCATAGATGAATGCAACATAATGAAGTCAATATCATCAAGTCATAGACTCATCAACAAGTTACTCAATGTGTTCCTTATCCTCATCTATCTTGTACATCTTTCCTCATGTAGATTTCTCTATTCTTCATTTCTTTTCCACTTTTCTTCAGATGTCTTAGTGTAGTAACTTACAAGATAAGTGTTGTCAAACTAGTTGACATCAATGAAAACATAATATTGATTTAATCATATTACATATCTAATCAGAAACTCCTCAGTGATCTTTAATCACAGATTCTTCAATCAGATTCCAAATCAGTTGTAGTCCAAAAATCTCTCCCTTTGGCATTGATGGAAACTCAAGTAATATGAAATGTACCATACACATACCAAACATACATTCCACAACTTTGTGAACAAATGTTGTAAGTCAAAGAGACTTAATATGTTTAATCACTACATTACTAAACCATCATTAAGTAATACAACTTTACCATTCTGTAGTTGTAATCTTTTCAGTTCTTCTGTTCCTGCTTTTGTTCTCTATAACTAATCTTCAATACTCTGTCTCATTATCTCTCCCTTAGATAATTCTTGTCAGTGCTTGTTCCTTTTCATATCTTGTTTAGCTCTTTCATATTGTTCATCTCTCCCTTTCATTGTTGTACATTCCTTTCATATTATTCATCTCTCCCTTTCACAACAATGCCAAAGAAACAAATAAACAATAAGCTTTGTAGTAGCCAAGTAACTCTCTGTGGTGTTCAGTACTTCCTTTGTATCTTTGTATACCGATATCTCATCGGTTCAAGTGTTCAAACTTAATCACAACCTTGAACATGATTCAAAGTGTGAACTATGTTGCATCAACATGAATGATCTTCTGATAAAAGTAGGCTAATGCAACAACCAGATCACCTTAGTGACTGATAGACAGGGGACGGACCCCAAGTCTAGTCCTCAAGTATTCAAATGTGTCCTTCGGTAGAGGTTTTGTAAAAATATCTGCAAGTTGTTCTTTAGACATAACAAATTCTAACTTAACTTGCTTCTCTTACACTTGTTCTCTTAAGTAATGATACTTGATAGATATATGCTTTGTCTTAGAGTGCATCACAGGATTCTTTGAAATATTAATAGCACTAGTGCTGTCACAATATATAATCATCGGGTCAGTGATTACCTCATTCATTCCTTCCAACACTTGTTTGATATATGCAATGTTTGAATAGTTAGTAGCAGTAGCAACATACTCTACTTCAGCTATAGACTGAGAAATACAAGCCTGCTTTTTACTTGTCCAAGTTACAAGTCTTTCACCAAAGAAAAATGCTCCTCTGGTGGTGCTTTTTCTATCATCCACATTTCCAGCCCAATCAGCATCGATGTAAACTTTCAATTAAAACTTCCCTTCCTTAGAATACCATAATCCATAATTCTCTATTTTCTTCAGGTATCTTAAGATCCTTTTTGTAGCTATCATGTGTGATTCTCTAGGGTTAGCAGAAAATTTTGCAACAATTCCCACAGCATGTGCTATATCTAGCCTACTGTGAACTATGTACATTAACTTACCAATCATGGATCGGTAAAGTGTTTGATTTACCTCAGTAGTTTCATCCTCCTTTGTCAATTTGCATCCATTAGCCATCGGTGTTCCCACGGGTTTAGCATCTTCCATTCCAAATGTCTTTAGTACTTCCTTTATGTATTTAGATTATGTGATGAATATGACATCACTCTGTTGAATCACTTGTCATCCAAGAAAGAACTTAATCTCTCCAAACATAGACATTTCAAATTCCTTTTGCATTTCATCAGCAAATGCCTTGCAGACAAGATCTGAGCCACCAAAGATAATATCATCAACAAATATTTAAGCAATGATAATAGTATCATCAGTATCACCTTTCACATACAAATTGTTGTTTTCACTTGTTCTTACAAATCCAATACTTAACAAATAAGTATGTAGTCGTTCATACCATGTTCTCAGTGCTTGCTTTAGTCCATATAAAGCTTTATGTAATCTACATACCATGTCTTTATTATCGGGATCAACAAATCCTTCAGGTTGTTCAATGTAGACTTCTTCTTCAAGTATACCATTCAAAAATGTTGACTTCACATCCATTTGATAGACTTTGAATTTCTTATGTGTAGCATATACAATTAGCATTCTAAATCCTTCTAATCTAGCAACAGGTGCAAATGTTTCACCATAGTCAATGCCTTCTTCCTGTGCATATCCCTTGCATACTAATCTAGCTTTATTTCTTGTAACTTCACCATTTTCATTCAATTTATTTCTATATATCCACTTAGTACCGATAACATTCTTATCTTTTGGTCAGGGTACTAAGGACCAGGTTTTATTATTTTCTATTTGTTCTATTTCCTCTTTCATTGCATTAACCCATTCTTCATTCTCTAATGCAACTTTCACAGTTTTAGGTTCAAACTCACAAATTAGACATGTACCTTGTCTTGTTTTGCTTCTGGTTTGTATTCCAGCATGTCTATCTCCAATGATTTGTGTTTCAAGATGATGTCTTCTGACAAAACTAGCCAAGACTTGATTTCTCCTTTCTTGTTCATCCTACTCAGGGTCATTTCCTTGCTCGACAGCTTCTTCATGTTCATCAGTTTGTGGTGCCTGTCGTACTGCATTATTTCCCTGCTGACCAGTTGTTATAGCTTGCGGTGTCAGTAGATACTCTGGATGTTCAATGTAAGTGAATCTATCATAATCTTTTGATTCCTTTGTACTTTCCTCTGTGTACTTGTCATCAAACTCATCAACACAAACATTAGTACTTTCAACAATATTATTTGTAGCCTTATTCAAACATTTGTATGCTTTACTTGTAGTGGAATATCCAAGACATATTCCTTCATCTCCTTTAGAATCAAATTTTCCATTTCTCTCATCTTTCAAGATAAAGCATTTACTTCCAAAAATTCTAAAATAACTTACAGTAGGTTTGTGTCCAAACCATAGTTCATAAGGTGTTCGGTTGGAGTCCTTCTTTAGTTGTACTCAGTTAAGAACATATACAGCTATGCTGATAGCTTCCCTCCAATATGTCTGAGCAACATTCTTCTGTATCATCAATCTTCTAGCACAGTCAATTATAGACCTATTCCTTCTTTCAGTAATGCCATTTTGCTGAGGTGTTCTTGGTGCTGATACCTACCTATTGATTCCATGCTCATTGCAAAATTTAGTAAATTCATCAAAGATAAATTCACCTCCTCTATCAGATCTTAAGCATTTTATTTCTTTTCCAATTTCTTTCTCTACCTTAGCTTTATACCACTTAAACATTTTGAAAGCTTTAGATTTCTCTTTCAAGAACATAACAGTCATCATTCTAGTATAATCATCAACAAAAAGAATAAAATATCTATCACCAGAATAGCTCTGAGTTCTCATAGGACCACATAGATCGGTATGAACCAACTCAAGTATCTTCTTTGTTGAATAGTCTTTGCTTTTAAAACTAGACTTAGTCATCTTACCTTTCTAACATTCATGGCACATGGCATGATCAGGTATTGTCAAGTTAGGAAATCCTCAAACTCTTTTCTTTCTACTAATCTTGATCATGTTGTCAAAGTTCACATGGCATAACCTTCTGTGCCACAACCAAGCATCTTCATCCTTTATTAACAAACAAGAAGACTGATCTATATCAAGATAGAATAGATTACCTCTGGATTGTGTACCAATTCTGACAAATCTTCCTCCATCATCATAAATCTTCACCTTTTTTCTCTCAAAAGCCAGTCGGTGGCCTAAATTTTTTAGCTAAGCCACACTTATTAGATTATAGTTCAGTCCATCTACCCAATATGCATTTTCCCATTGTAATATGTCATTGATCATCAGTGAGCCTTTACCTCTTACCATACAATGTGCATCATTTCCCATTCTCACAAATCCTCCATTATATTCAACAAGATGATCAAACTTCTCTACATCACCAGTCATATGATGTGTGCAAACACTGTCTATGATCCATGTATCATTTCTACTTACTTTAGAGATCAGTTTTGTCTCTTCATGTTTCTCTTCCTCTTCTGAGTCATCTTTCATAGCAACAAATACAACTTCTATATCATCATCAAAATTAGATTCAGTTTCAATATCTTCAGCTATGTAACATACCTTTTTTCCTTTTTCATCTCGGTTGTCTCTGTTGTTGTGTCGGTAACTTTTGTTGACTCTTCTCCCATAGCTTCCCTCATATCAGTCTTTGGATCTATCATCATCTTTCTTCTATGAACATCTAGCAGTGATGTGACCAACTTCTTTACAATTAAAGCATGCTAAAGGTAGCTTACCTCTATACCTTCCTTTTCCTTTGGGAAATCTTCTGGCCATAAGTGCTTCAAGCTCATCAAGTTCATCATCGGTATTGTCATCGCTATCACAGTTCTTATTATTCCTGCTAGACTTTCCAATCTTTAGAGAAGACATGAAAGTGGATTCAATAGAAGGAACAACACTGTTATCAAAATTGTTTAATTCTAAGGTTGTAAGTTTACCAATCAGAGTGTCAAGAGTGAGGTTGGATGTAGCTCTTGTTTCATGAATTGTAGAAATCTTGATTGCATAAACTGGTAGCAAAGTTTTGAGAATCTTTCTTATCATTGTTTCATCATCAATCACTCCATTAGATGCTCTAATAGCATGTACCACCTCTTTGAGTCTATTTGAATATTGGACAATGTTCTCACCTTCTTTCATTCTCATATCATCAAATCTACCTCTCAGACTTTCTTCTCAAGCTCTTTTGACATTCAGATCTTCATCGTAGATTTGTGCTAATTTATCCCACATTCCTTTGGTAGTTGTGCATATCTTGATATCTTCAAATTTAGCATCGGTACAGGTAGCAACAAGTTCCATCATAGTAACATTATGTTCATGCTTATCCTTTAGTTGATCAACAGTTAGGGGACCAGTGGGTGGTTACATGTAGCCATTTTGCATCAGATCTAGTGTTGAGTTCCCAATTCTAGATATGTGCAGCTTCATTCTACTTTGCCATACTACAAAGTTCTCTTTATTCAGTTTCGGTACTTCCCTCTTATATAGCTTGAGACCTTTATACTTAAGTCCTTAAAAATCTATTCCAAGCAACACTGCTTTGATACCAATTGTTAGAATAACTAAGAGGGGGGTGAATCAGTTATCTAGTGTCCCAAAACAAAATGTATAATTCAAAACAATTTCTTCTATTTCTACTCATTGGTAAGCAATAATATCTATCACTGTCTGTGCTTTTACCAATTACCAGTCTAATACTTATAACATTTTACCGATCAAATCTAACATGTAACATGCAAAGTATGATAACAAACAAATATCACAATCAACACATAACATAAGAGATTTAATGTGGAAACCCTATAAAGGGAAAAACCACCTGGGACCGGCAACCCAAAATTGTTCACTCTTCTGAAGTGAGGTCGGTTAAGACCCAACCCTATTAAAGATTACAAACACACTGTTAGGTGTGACCTTGTTAGAGGATTTTAGACTAGAAGTTATCATCCAACCAGCATTCACTATGGGGTTGACAAGATAACAATGTTCATTCTATGAATGATACATCATAAGACTTTTAGAGTCCACTCAGTTAAGAGATTTAGACTATATACAATGGTTAAATATGTAACAGTAAATGATATGCCTTAATACAACTTCAATTGCAGATTACATATCAATATTTAGTCCATACAAATCCTTCTAATCAATAATTCACTTCAGATTCAATACTATATCAACTTACTATCCGTCAGTAATAGCTCTCTATAGCTTGATAATTGTTCTGCAGCTCGGTTCTTACTAACCAGTATGATAAGAATGCATGAAAACCTTATTCACGTACTTCTTCTTCCGGCTTCTTCTTAAATAAATTTTGTTCTCTTATATAGACGAGTAAATCATTTTCTTCTCCACCATCATATTTTTTTGCTTAATCACATTCATAGATTTTTTCGCTTAAAAATTTCTCGGTACTTGTGTCAATAACACGTTTCAATTTTCTCTGTTAGATCTTCTTTGAATTTTGTTAGCCATTGATCTACGTAACAAACTTTATCTGTTACCTTGATGTTATACTCTTTCTAGCTCATCAATCTTATCGGCTAAACTAATCATTTAATTCATTTTGTCCTCCTTGGTTAACAAAGAATGTGTCGGTGAACATTGCTTGGTTAATACTGCGGTCGGTATACACTACACTCCATCGGTGTATACTAGAAATGCTTCATTTACCGACAACATTGCTTTGTGTCTTTCAGCTTTATACTTCATCATAGATGAATGCAACATAATGAAGTCAATATCATCAAGTCATAGACTCATCAGCAAGTTACTCAATGTGTTCCTTATCCTCATCTGTCTTGTACATCTTTCCTCATGTAGATTTCTTTGTTCTTCATTTATTTTCCACTTTTCTTCAAATGTCTCGGTGTAGTAACTTACAAGATAAGTGTTGTCAAACTAGTTGACATCAATGACAACATAATACTGATTTAATCATATTACATATCTAATCAGCAACTCCTCATTGATCTTTAATCATAGATTCTTCAATCAGATTCCAAATCAGTTGTAGTCCAACAGGCTAGAACTCCAACGCCCCTTCTTTAATGTTTTTGATCCACTCCCAGCTGCTCCTTGTTTTCCTGGCAAGTTAGTAGTATTCGGTATGTATAAAAGTCAACATTTCAATTCTTACCCAAATATTAGAACACAGATTAAATTAGCTATATGAAGTACTGCAATTTATATATAATGTTTAGCAAAACATGTCTTTCCAACTACCCATAATATTTGTGGTTCTAACTGTACTTATCACAAGTTCACATAGGTATAGGCTCATAAATGTATTGGAAATGTTTCAACAGAGCATAAAGATTATAAAAAAATAGAGACAATAAATTCTCTCATGACTAGCTACTGAAGTTTTTGTATAGGATTCTCCCATAGGAGAAAATTGTGCCACTTTAGTCAACTGGCCAATAGTAACCATGATGGTATCATGTCTGTGGGGATTCATAGGCAAACCTATGATGAAATCCATCAAGATGATATCCCATTTCCATGATGGAATGAGATTAGGTTGTAAAGGTCTTGTTGGATGTTGATGGTCTTCCTTAACCCTCTGACACTCTAGACATCTTGCCATAAAATCAAAAATGTCACATTTCATAATGGACCAATAATATAGTTTTTGAAGGTTTGCATGCATCTTCTTGACACCTGGATGTGCCAAGTAATGTGCATGATGAGCCTCAAATAAAATCAAGGTATGAAGATCATCTTATGGAGGTACATATATCTAACTCATGTAACGCAAAAGACTATCTAACTCCAAAACATAACTTAAAAACATGCCTTCCAAAGGTCTCCTTACCTCAATCTCATCTCTCACTTCCTTGTACCAAGTATCTGTAGGAAGTTCCTTGAGTATATGACTCTGCAAATCTACTCCAAGAATCGGAGCTAATGTATCATGCCTCTTATGACTCAAGGTGTCAAGTACCACATTTTCCTCACCCTGGATGTACTTGACCTCAAATTCATACTCACAAAGAAACTCCATCCATCGCTTATGCCTAGCATTTAGATTAGGTTGGGTAAAGATATATTGTAAGTTGCAATGATCACTATGAAGCTCAAATCGATGTCCCATTAGAAAATGTCTCCGTCAAACTAATGCATGAACCATTGCTACTAACTCAAGATCATGTGTAGGATAGTCCAATTCATGCTCCTTGATTTTGTGAGGTTCATAAGCAATCAAACGTCTTTCCTGCATAAGTACCATTCAAAGATCTTCTAAAGAAGCATCAGCACACATCATGAAATCACTCATTCGGTTAGGTATTGCTAGAATAGGTGCACTATTCAAACACTTCTTGAGGTTCTAAAACTCCTCTTCACACTTCTCTATCCAAACATACTTCTTCCCTTTCCTTTGAAGAGAATTAATTTGATATGCAACCCTAGAGAAGTCGTTAACAAACCTGAGATAATATCCTGCCAAGCCCATGAAACTACAAACTTCGGATACATTGGTGGGGGTTGGTCAATCTACTATAGCCTGAATCTTAGATAAATATACTAAAATACCCTCACCTATGATTACATTCCCCAAGTATTGAACTTTAGATTGAAAGAAGTCGCACTTTTTTTCATTGGCATACAACTGATTGTCACGAAGACACTGCAAAACCAGTCGTAGATGTTCCTCATGCTCCTGTATGGATTTAAAATATATCAATATATCATCCAAGAAGACAAGAATGAAATAATCCATTCCTTAGGCACATAAAAATAGATGGAGAATTTTTCAAACCAAAAGAAATTAATGTGAACTCATAATGTCTATAGCGAGTGTGGAATGTAGTTTTATGAATATCTGCATCCTGGATGTGTAATTGATGGTATCCTAACTTAAGATTAATCTTTGAGAATACCTTGGCCCCTTTTATATGATCAAAGATATCATAAATCCTTTGCAAAGGATATATGTTCTTGATCATTACCTTTTTCAACTTTCTATATTCAATGCACAAGTGTAAAGATCCATCTTTCTTCTTAACGAATAGTACAGGTGCTCCCCATGGTGAAACACTTGGCTGAATACTACCCTTTACCAAAAGATCCTCTAATTGGAGCTTAAGCTCACTCAAGTTATGTGTATTCATCCAATAAGGAGCTCTAGATATAGGTTGTGCTCCTAGAACAAGATCAATGCAAAACTCTATGTCACGCTTTGGTGGCATACCCAGAATCTCACTAGGAAAGACATTGGCAAATTCCTAAATCATAGGATGATCAAGAGTATTTTCCTTAGTTTCAACTTAATCTAGCTCATTCATAGTTATAGAAAATACTTGACAACCATTTTTCATGTTTCCCTTGAGTTTCATAGCAGAAATCATATGAAAAGGTATAGGACGTTGAATTCCCACCATCTCACAATCCTTGCCAACATCATCCTTGCATTAGGTTTTCTTTTGTCTACAATCAATGTTGGCTCCATGAGAACCTAATCAATCAATCCCAAGGACAATATCATATGATACCAAAATAATCACATGAAGATAAACTGAGGTAATGAATTACCTAGGTTCAACTCACATTTATGCACTAGAGATTTTGTTGATATCCATTCCCCAAAGGATAACTCTACTTGCCAACCAATGTCTTGTTTTACTATCACTATCCCACATTTCTCTACTACAAAAGGAGATATAAAAGAATATGTAGCTCTTGAATCAAATAGGATAGAAAGATAAATACCTCTAGTAGTACCAAAAGTTTCTACCATAGTGCCATGATGCTCTTCCTAACAATGATCCACTATTGCAAATACTCTATGAGATTTTCTAGCATTTCCTACTGTAGGCTCAGAAGTTTTAGGTCTATGTCCTAAAAATTATGATGCATGCTGAGGGAAATTCACTGCAATATGACCATATTATCCACATGAGAAACAACCATTGCCTCTACCATGACCTCTCCCAGTGGAGGGTGCACTAGACTGCTGAAAACTGCCCTTGCTAGCAACTGAATGTGTGCTTTGTGCAGACTAACTGGGTTGGTTGTGCCTGTTACGTAGAAAGCTACAGAAGTTTCTATATTGAGAACCGTCGCTCTGTGTTGGAGGGTTCATTCCCTTTTGTTTCTAATTATGGAAGTAGGGAGGAGGTTTCCTAAATTTCCTTACACCTTGGGTCTAATTCCCTTTATAGCCTAAAGGGGTAGGAACTCCAGTCTGAACTCCCACCTGTCCACTATGCCCTAAAGCCAAATTTTCCTCCACCAAGGTAGCCTTAATAGCCACTTCCTTGAGGGTCTTTGGTTCAAGAACCTTAACTCCTTCAATGATGAGACCATTAATCCCCTTTATGAAGTGTTGTAACATAAGTGGTGACTTATCACTAAATCTTTCATAAGGCTTGAGCTCAAAGAAATGACGCTCATAATCCTGGACAGTCATAGATAATTTCCATAGATTGTAGAAGTCATATGCACGTTGTTGCTTCCATTGATTAAATAGTAAGTGTTCTTAGAAGTTATCGAGAAATATCTCCCAAGTGACAGTCTCCATGGTAAATTTTAGTTTCTGCTCCTCAATCTTCCACCAAGAAGTTACAAAACCTTTGAGGTGCATAACGACACATCTTTCCCTAACATTGCTATCAAACTTCTACATGGAAAAACATTGATCTAATGTAATGAGCCAAGTATCTACCTTGAAACCAGTACCAATACCATTAAAAGGAGGAGGTAGTGATCTTAGAAGGTCTCTCATCTGATTGGCCTTTATGGCTCCCTAACCAAGAGTAGTGTCCCTTCCTCTAGGACTCCTAGATCTATGTCTCTCCTCATTATCAGAATGGTGAGATGCTTCATCTTTTAGTGTTTTCTTGTATAGGTAGACATTCTATAATAGTTTGGAGAATGTGCATAGCATTAAGCTCTCCTAAATCACCATGATTTTCACCACTATTCTCTTCCATGCTCTCCTCAACTCTATGACTCATAGGAGGGCTATGAAGCCTACTCATTCCATGTCCTCTAGTATGGCCTCTAGCAATAGATCTAGTCTCAGTGACCATCTTTCCTACAACATTCAAACAAGAAGAATGATATATTTAAATAAGACATGAAGTAATCATGAAGCAATGGTCTAAAATACAAGAGTGTTATATGTTCTATGTTTTTTTTATTTCATGTTTTAACTACTAGACACCTAATGGGCATACAAAATTCCTAGAGTTCCCAGTCCAGAAACATGGGCTCTGATACCAAGTATAATGGCCCACCAGGGAACCCAAGAGAGATTAACCTAAAATTGTTACTAAGTTTACAAAAAAAATGAAATCTTAAGAGTTTACAAACAATATTAAATAACAAAGCGAAAGTAAAACATAAAGTCCATATATACTCATATACACAATCTCAATTACATATTACAAATCTCAAGGGTTCCTTGACGTAGAATTACGTAAATACAATTTAATCTACTAAGTGAAATAATCATATAAATCTTCTACATAGTACACCATCTCAAAAATAAGCAAATACGTCTAAACTATAAAGTATACATGATAACCTACATCCACTGCACAAGTCACAAGGTATGTAAATACAACTAAGTACAAAGTACAAATAAAGAAAGAATAGGTAAAAATATCCAAGCAAGATAGGATAAAAAGCAACTACAACAAGGATCATCCAACACAGGTACAAGAATGTCAAAGTCTCAAATGGTAAGAGAATCACTACCTCCAAACCTTGTGGAAACTGTTGGTTCCACTCCCACCATGCTAAAGAGATAACATGAGACCCTACATAGATAACGATACCAAAATCAATCATCAAGTAATACTAAGAAAGGGGTCCTATAAGTTCCTATCGCAAGGGTATAACTCAATAACTCAAAGGTGCACATACTAATCCAGAGGAAACCAACACACGTAGAAAACCTAAGATGAAATCAGGGAAGTGTCATCACATATGTCAACCCCTTGAAACAATTTCACTAGACCTACTCCCAAGTGTGAGCGTATGTGGAACCTGAAATCCTCTCATGTAGACAAGGATAATCGATCATGCCAGAACTCACCGCCACTACTAAATAGGTAAGCATCTTCCTCTTCTCTCATCCTTAGCCTATACTAGCACTCAAGGCATAGGTGAGGAATCCATTATATTATTAATTCATTTTAAAACCCCATTTAATGTACTATATTATTACTTATTTAAGTAACCTACTAAGGATGCCCAAGTAGCCACTTCTAGGCTCCAGCACCTCCAAAGCAAGCCACTTCCCCTTTAACACCTAGATATCCTACCCTAAGTTCATAACTCTCAAAATATCTCGTAGATCATCATGAATCATAAAAATCAAAACCTGGCTCCAAAGTATTGCAAGAACATACATAACCAATTTTCATCATAATAAAACCAAAGCTTCCATAAGGTTGGGTTATAAAAAAATTGAATGCCACAAAAGTATGCAAGGCAAACAAACATAATACATTAATCCTAACCCTGCCTCTGGCAACAATCCTAAAAGGATGAAATAAAAAGATTCTCTCCTAAACCAAAAATGCAAAAGGAAAAACATCCATAAAAATTTAATAATAATAAACTAATTTGTAAAACACCATTACACAAATTAATTTATCAAAAATAATCACTAACAAAAACTATAATTACATTCTTAAATTAAATTCCAATAATAAGAAAATCAATTTATAATGTTAATAAAAATAAATCAATTCTAACGCTTATAATTACTAAAACAATATAATTTCATCATAAAATTCTCAATTTAGACAATAAAACAAATTTCCTTAATTATTAATCAATAAAATTTATTAATTAATTATTAAGTTATCTTCCACATTAGTCAATTACAAAAAAAATATCAACTAATATAATTCCTAATTGAATGTCAAATAATCCTATTAACAAAATATTCAAAAATAAAGTATTATAATATATATATATATATATATATATTCAAAAAAATATTTAAAAAAATATTTATCCAAACCAAAGGGGGGTTTCCCCTTAGCTGTCGCCAGCAGTCCATGCTACCGTCTACAGCATGGTTGTCGTGGCAGCCTTGGTTGTCACGACAATCTATGTTGTCGTCAGCAACCTTGGCTGCCGCAGCAACGAGAGTTATTGGGGGTGGGGGTGGGGTATACCCTTGCCTCTAAAACAATATTTTTTTTATCTACATCAACATTATATATATATATATATATATATATATATATATATATATATTAAAAAAACAATAAGATGGTATGAATAGAATATTTAATTATATATATTTATATTTATATTTATATTTATATTTATATGTATGTATGTATGTATACATATATATCATATATATAAATAAATAAATATATACACTTTTTTTCCACAAAATTTAATAGCAAGGAATTTAAATAACTGGCTACTACTAGGAGTAAAATTAATTTAAAAATTTGATTTGTACAAACCCTAAGGTTTTCTACCACAAATTTTATCAAACCCTAGCTGATTTAAGACAAGATTTAATTATGGTATTTCCTAACATACCAAACATAAATAAAACAAGATATCAAAAGCTTAATAACCAGAATTCCAAGCTTGATAAGAAAATCAACAAAATATATAAATCACCCAGATCAAACAGGTACGAAGAAAACTATCTTTCTAAAATAAAAGAATTTAACCTACAAGGGTTCTCAAACTCTACCGCAAACCACTAATTGAAGAAACATG
The DNA here is from genome assembly GCA_027943335.1 of Chamaecyparis obtusa. NCBI lineage: Eukaryota > Viridiplantae > Streptophyta > Pinopsida > Cupressales > Cupressaceae > Chamaecyparis > Chamaecyparis obtusa. The sequence continues at coordinate 917,910 of BSBK01000667.1, forward strand.
AAGAAGACCAGAAAAATGTTGAAAATCCCAAGCTTTCACAAAAATCCTTCAATTCAATCCTTCCATCCAAAACCTGCAAAAATCTCTCTCCTGAATAATGGCCAAATCCTCCTCATAAAGAAAAAAGAATCTGGAATTCAAATTCAACCATGCAAATCCGCAACTCAATTCAACTCCACAAACTTTGTTTTTATCGATCTCTCTTTTTCATTATTTATTATATTTTCTAATTAATAACTCAATGCACTTTTGTAATTCTTGTTTATATCAGTTCAAATAACTAGTAAAAATTACTTTATTTATTTATTTTATTTAAATTGAATGTGTAACTAATTCCATATCAATTTTCTCCAAAAGAATATTATTTTAATCACTTCATTATTGTTTTACCCAATTTACCTTAAATTTAAATTTAATAATTATTTAAATATTTAAATTCTACCATTATACTTTTAATTAAGTCTTTAATTAATAAATCTATTTAATTAATTTTCATTAGTTAAATACATTCACATTTAATTTTCTATATTTAATAAGATTTAATTATTTAAACCACGTAATTAATCTTGGTAAATTATTTAATCATTTCACAACAATCACACCAACTAGCTAAAGATCATAAAAACCAACTAAACCTAATAAAACGATAATCATGCTCAAGGGAAAGGCTTGTGAATTTACGTCACCTAGATAAATTTGGAAAGGTAAAATATTAGAAAATTGTCCACTATTTCAAGACAATAAAATGGCTTAGGTTGGGATTCGAATTTGAATATTATCTCCCCTCTCTTACCATTGAAACATTGCAATAGGGCATGCTCATCCTAACAATTCAAGGAAGACGATGCTCGGTACCTGCAAACCTGCATAAAAGACAAGCATGTACATCCATACATATATATATAATAAGCAATGGTGGGGATCAGGACATCGTGTGGATCTTGCAAGAAGGTAACTATGACTTCATCCCTCAATCACATCAAACATGTCAAACCGAAAAGTAAAGCATACATGATAGTCATACACATGAAAGTATGGGATAAGTACAACCATAAATATAAACAACATTTTAAACATATAAATAATCATCATCAAATTAACTAACATCATCTAACTGCAAACACATGATATCTCAAAACTATCTACTATCAAATCACAATGTAATGTCATACATCCAAAAATCTCATAATAAACTTGAAATAACCAATGCACACATGAAAGTGGCCTAAAAGAGTTTGGCAATATAAAACTAAAAAAGCAATGAGTGGGCATTGTGTGTGTGTGTGTGTGTGTGTGTGTGTTAAAACACTTGTTTTTTATTAAGTAAAATAGGTTTTACAGGGATCCTGAAACCCACAACAGTGTAAGATAAAAAAGATAAGCATGAAAACAAAACAGAGTATAACATAACAGAGTACCAAGGAATAGGCCACTACATGGCAGAACAAAAGAAACAGTCAAAACAAAGCAAAAAAGAAAGGCACCAGAACAAGTTATGCCAAGCTCTTGAGCATGATACCATCATTGCTTTCGAGGGCCTCCATCAGTTGAATAGTATCTTTCACATTTTGAACTTGGGATTCTTGGGGGTTGATTTTCTCCCTATTTTTCCTGATTCTTTCCCTGGTTCTTTTTCCTGGTCCTTCAGTGGGCTCCTTCTCATCCTCCCTAGTCCTCAAATCAGCCGTGGTTTCCATTTTTTCTTCCATTTTTTTGATTAACAACTTCAAGTTCTCATTGGACATTTTGAGGATATTGAAATTTTGCTCGGCTATTCCCTTTAGGGTATTTTCAAAGCTTATCATTTTGGATTCCAAGTGCTAGACCCTGGTTTCTAGGCTTAGCTTTCTCTTTGTGGTGTGTTCCTTGTTGTCTGAGCTTTGAATTTTTTCTTTGAGGTCCTCAATCTTGTGGTAGAGCCATTTAAAAGATCTAAACTGATCCAACATGTTGTTCTTGGTGTTGTTGAGGAAATTCATATCCATTTCCCTGGCTTTATCACTTAGAACAACCAGTGTTGGGTCAATCAACTCTTCCTTGTGGATTTTTCCTTCATTGTCCTCCAGAATCTATGGGTAAACAGCCTCCCTAATTATTCCCATTCGCACTGTGTTGATGTTGAAATTTCTCCAGACCTTTTTGCCTTTCCCAGTATTGTGACTGTTATACTCCCCGCTAGAGGCATCATCAGTTTCATCTATCCTTATAGGTGACTGGTTAGTACCCTACATGTCATTATGGTATTTGATAACAAGGTCATGATTCTTAATATTGGTGCCAGTAGGGGACTAAGGAGGAGGGGTTTTTTCCTCACTTATAGTAAGATCAACTAACAAGTGGTCTAAGAAGTCTTGCATTGATTTGGGGATTTCCTCTTTGACCTATTCCTGCATGTTTGCAGCTTCCATTTTGGGATGACCCTCATCATCTTCCATATCCATTTCTTCCTCCTTGTCATTGTACTCTTCCTCTGAGTGAACCTCCTTACTATCCTTCTTTTTTGAGGTTTTTTCTATTTTGACGGCTTTCAGGGGTCACTTCTTGGAAGGGGAACCCTTGTTATGTTTCTTATTTTTGACTTCCTCACTGTCGTTCGAACATTTTCCCACAGAAGTACCCGATGGAACATAATCCAACCCAAAGTCTGCGCTATTAGCTTTGCTATCCTCAATTTCCTTGCCCAGGATTTGGGCTTTAAAGAATTCATAGATCAACAGAAGCAATCCTTCATGCAGAGTGGGGTTAGCAATTTTCTTATCTCTAAAACCATTGATATTCTTGTTTATAGAAGAGAAGAGATAAAAAGGAATGGAAATCTTAATACCATGCCTAAAATGATTCAGCAAGATGAAATGATAGGTGTGGATTCTGTCAAACCTGGTATCTAGGGTGACATAGAAGATGAGGGCCTTTAGAACATACTGAAAAAGCATCTTCAAACTCCCAGGAAGGTAGTAGGTGCCCGACTTAACTATGGCTTTCGTCTCCTTGTCATCCCTCGCAAAAATTTTGACAACAATGTTTGATAATTTTTGGTCTCTGTAGAATTTATTTCTGACGATGGGAATGTCAGTGACCATTGATATAACCTCCTTTGTGATAGTAAATGACTTTCCCTCAATCTCCATCATCCCTTCATTCCAGGTTTTGATGAAGATTTTAGTGATATCCTTCCTGCAACCATGGAGTCTTTCAATAAAAGTTGTAATATCCCCTTTCTGTAAGGCATTCCAGACTTTGGTTCGCTTCTTCCATTTCTCACTGTCGCACTCTGGATCCCTTCTTAGCTTTTCCCCAACCATGGCTTTCATGTAGGCTCTGGTTTTCCTCTGGTTTAGCCAAGAATTGTTGCTTGCCTTCTTTCTAACTTCCTTATCTGAGGGCTTTCTAAAAGTTGGCTTTTTGAAATGATTATAAGATTTGGGGAAGGGGGCCCTAAAAGCGTGAGGAGGCAACGTGTTATTATTACTCATGCAGTTCCTCCCTAGCTCAACATGAGTGAAATAACTCCTCTGAACAAGCCCTTTGCAATAATAATTATCTTTAATTATTGCATCAGTACTTTAAAGATTATCTCCATCCAAAGAATCCAACAAGGCTTGATGGAAAGTATCGGCATGGATCCATATGATGTAAGCTTCCTTGCTGGCAGTCAAAAAGGAAATCCAGTTAGCAGCCCAGTTGGTGACAGTGGTGAACACGTGATGAGTAAAGTCAACCTCAGAAAGATTGGTCTATGTAACAACAAAAGTGATGACTAAGCTGAGACCATAGCCACGTCTGCGACCCTGGCCTTGGGAGAACTAGTCATTGTTGCCCTGTTGAGTTTCAAACATGGCTATTGCTTCATTTTTATTGCTTCAGAGAAAATTTGTGAGATGTTCCTCAACTGGGTTCCTACTAGCTTAACCTTCTAAGTTAAAGTGCATTGGTGAGTAGAGTTGGGAGGTCTTCGAAAAACAATATGTTTGTGTGAGCTAATGATCTCATTGGGGTCCTTTGGAGTTACAAACATTTTTTACTAGGGGTGCAGGCAGCCTAGATGGTTTTCTAGGTTCCATCTGCGATATTCCTACTGGCTTCCTCTTGCCTTATCTGAATAGCTTTCTTTCTGCCTGGGGATTTGATTTTTGCCTCGACGTCTGCTCTGATTCTACTCCTAGTAGTTGCAGGAGAAACTAGAGAGGGGTCTCTACTTTTGGTTCTCTTTTTACTTTGAACCTTTGACCAGCCCTCTTTTTCATCTTTGTATTTGGCAAAGAGCTCTTCCATCTTGGTGAGTTGCCTTGGCGAGATAGTTCCCAGAAGAAAGTCCATTTGTTGGCCTTTTTTTGAATCCTGTGTCTCTGGGCAAAGGTGAGAATCTGGGGGGCCACCAAGTATGACCCTAGCTAGGGTTGAAAAAAATCCTTCCAATGGGGATTCAAGGGAGTCCGGGATGAAGGAGACAAAGATAGAACCCGGGCATGAGTCACCTCCTTCCCCTAGACCATTGTCTCTAGTTTCAATCATGGAGTCATGTTGAATGTTGACTACCAATTCTATGCCTTCTGACTGGGGTGCATAGCTTTCTTGGCTTGACTTGGTATTTTCCTTTTGCTCCCCTTCTTGAGGATTTTGCTTATCTTTTGGTGAGTTAAGAATCTCCAGAGTATCCTCTGGTTTGTCCTTTTTTTTCCACACTCTGTGAGTCTTGACATATGAGTCATATTTTGGAATGGTTGTATCCCTTGGGAGGCTATCCTTTTCAATGGGTTTACCTTACTTGATCTTTTTAATAGCTATAGCTTTCCTTTCTTTTTCCAAATTCATGCACACTGAACATAGTCTGGCTTTATGTCCCGCTTTCTTACAATGGAAGCAAGGAAAAGGGACACTTTCATAGTCCAACTTTTGCAAATATTTTCCTAGTTTAGATTGGAGCACAATAATTTTTGGCATGTCTTGGCCCTCTTCCACCCCTATGCAGATCCTGGCATAGGTGAGGCAGATTTTGGCAATAGTCACTGGATCTATCGAGAGCAGGGTGCCAAAGGATCTGGCTATACCGTCTAAGACATCTTCAACCCAAAATTCCAAAGGGAGTTCTGGGAGCCTAACCCACATTGGGGCTTGGACGAAGAAAGAATCATTGAGATCAAGCTTCAGAGTCCATTTTTGCAACACCAGACTAGCCTTGCCTATTAACCAGGTGCCCACATAAAGGATTTTGTCTAAGTCTTCTATACAAGAAAACTCAAAGGACAGAAAGCCCTTTTCCATAGCCGTGACAAGGACTTGCCCCTTTAGCTCCCATTTCTTTTTAGAAAAGATTCTCACAATATCTATATTAGGTCTAGACCCCACAAATTTTCCTACAAGAGTATGGTCCATTAAGGTGATATTGTGATCCACCAACTCATCAGGAATCTCAATGATAAAATTAGCTTTCTCTTTATGAGAAAGATCCTTTATAGAAGGGAAAGAAGACTTTCCTGTAGGATGAACTCCGAAAAGAGTTGACCACCGGTGATAAATGGCTTTACTATTCTGATCCCTTGTTTATGTATTTGAGGCCGAGGAAGAAGAGGGAAGGTTCCCTTCTCCCACCCCAGCCTCCTTACCTAGATCATTCTACTTAACCCTTGGATCCCCCTCCTTGTTCTCTAAGTTCCTTGCTCCCTGATCTACAGAGATGCCATTAACAACAGCACCCTCACCCTGCAGCCCTGGATTCCCACCCACTTTCAAATTTGAATTCAAATAACCTCTCACTCGACTGTTGTCTCCCATGTTCCCCTTCTTGTTAAAACACTTGTTTTTATTAAGGAAAATCAAGTTTTGAAGGAGCCCCAAAACCCTATACAGAATGGTCCGAAAAGATATTCAAAAAAATTCAAACATGGAATAGATCAAGACCACATCAAGGGTTTTACACAAAGCTCCCACAACCTAGAATGAGAAAGAACCAGAAAAGAGAAAAGAATCTGGATCCCCAAAAAGAATAGAAACTACAAAAGATAGAACATTTAAGTCTAGCAGCCCTAAAAATTTCAGTGAACAACAAAGAAAATATATCCTAAAAAGGTCCAGCTTCCTAGAAAGAAAAACCAAAGAAAAATTATTTCTTTCCTGACTGGGAATGAAGGGACATATCAAAAGAGTGTAAATGTTTAGGTTTTTTTTCCCTTTCATAGAAGTCCACCCATCTTCCACTTTCTTAGCCAAATCCTACCAATAAAATGAATCAAGAATTGAGACGCCCAAATTCTGAGAATCAAGAGAATGATCTAGGATAGGGCCATAAGTATCTAGAGAAGCTGATTCAAGAGGTGAATCAGAAGTATCCAATCCAAAATGAACCATCATAGTATTGATAGTTGATAGGGAAGAAGCCTCACCATCAGAACCCAGAGCAGTTGAATTGGTACAAAGAGCCATCCCAAGGATGGAATCAGCACACGGGGAAGAAACAGCAGTAGTTCCAAGAGCCACATTTTCCTTAGCAATCTCCTAAGAAGAGGACACAACTTGAGAAAAGCTCTTGATAGACGAGTCCTTCACAACAAAGTAATGTTGGGAAGAAGCCCCCTTCCACCAAGAAGCATGTTTCTTAACCTTTTCCAATCCACACTGATCCGGTAAGTGACCAATTTTAAAACATCTCCTACATCTAAAGGGAAGTCCCTCATAATCCAAGGATTGAATCCAGGATCCTTTATGATGCTTCAACATAATCTTTTTTGGCAGACCCTTGGAAGAATCCAAATCAACCAAAATCCTAGCATAAGTAGAATGAAAGATATCATTAGATTCCTCATCAACCATCAGAAAGTCCCCAAGAGCCTCACCCAAAGCCTCAAGCAGAGAATCTACCCAAAAATGAAGAGGGAGGTTGGGAAGCCGCACCCAAGTAGGAACCTTGTCAAAAGTCTCAGAAGAGGCATCAAAATTAGGATGCCAAGGCTTCATCATGAGCATGAACCAAGAATCCCAACTGAAAAAATTATCACATAAAAGCAGGTTCCTATCAGTAGGATTTTCAAACTTAGCAATGAAAAAACCCCTAGCTAGAGGGAAAATGTGAATAGTTTTAGAAATGATGGGTTCCCACTGGTGAGTAATCCAAGCATGAAAATCAGAAAGACTCGGCCAAAAGCTCTTAAACCTGCAAATAAGACCATGATCAGTAAAAATAGAGGATGCTCCTTTAATGTCTTTCACAACCTCGTCATCTAGAGAGAGAATCAAAGGATTAGAGACATGGAAAGGAGCCACACCCCTTTGTCCAGGAATTGAAGACTGTTTAAGAGAGGAAGCCTTGCATAGAGAGGCACCAGAATGCTCCCTAGCACTAACCGAAGGAGCAGCAAGGGAACCCCCAGCCACCGGTGACGTAGGAAGGGGCAGGCTCAAAATAGGAGCAGCCTTAATGGGAGGTAGAGAAGCCTCCACCACACACCTAGCAGCAAACATCTGACGACCACCAAAAGCGGCATCAAAAGGGACCCCATTCGCAGCAGAAGTAGCTGCAGCAGGCCCGACCACAGCACCACCAATAGCGGCATCAAAAGGGACCCCATTCACAATAGAAGCATCTGCAACAGGCCCAACCATAGCAAGAGAAGGAACCCACAACCTAGCAGCAGTAGCAACCATCCTAATCACAACGCCAGAAGCCTAAGCCCTAATTGTAGTGGCGAGAGACATAGTGGTTCCCTTCACTTGATCACTTTTTTTTTATAATCTACATTTGCAGAAAAAGTGGCATCAGAAGGGACCCCATTCACAACAAAAGAAATTGTAGCAGGCCCGACCACAGCAGGAGAAGGAACTTGCAACCCAGTAGTAGCAGTTGTTAAAACACTTGTTAGGGTGACACTAGTTAAGGTGATTTTTATAAAGAATGTTCACTGCCCAAAAGAAGGTTCATTGTCAAATGGCTCATTGCTCAGATGAAGAAGAATAAAAGAGGAAATATCCACCGTTGATTTAGCTTTTTAACTTAACTAAAATATTTTGAATACATTCTACTCACTTATTTTGGTAGTCAACACATGAAATTCCATAATGCAAAAACCCACACTTTGCACCAACTCATAACCACACATACAGGGAGAGAGATTATCTTTCACACATCCTAATCATATTCACACATGCACTTGCACTCATACATGCACATTTACTCACACATGCACACACTCTCTTAGCAGTTTATCCTTTACTCATATCATCGTCATGCTAACAAAATCCTCCAAAGTCGACTAAGCATCTTAATCAAACAAAATTCAAATTAGATTGACACCTAAAAATTCCTACAATGGAAATAAATAATAAGTTGACCACAACATGTCTTAACTAGGACCAAAATAAATATCATACACATTACTCTTCATCTTGCATCCACTGAAGCATTTTATGAAAGTATAAACACTTCAGGTTAGCCAAACCTAGAGTAAACACAATCGGACTCTGCAACTTGTTATCTCTATTTGAGCATTAGATGTTGCCATTAGTATCAAAGTGGATTAGTCGGTTATCTATGTTGATCATTCGGTAAAAGGAAGAACTTCAAGCTACATTATGCTAGTCGATTAATCAAACTCCTTCATACCGAGTATTCATAAGGCAGTACCAAGAGATAAATGGAAACAAGTTTAACCGGACACCAGAGCAGTTTTACCGAGCATTGGAGTATACCGACCACCAAGCATCAGTAAACACTGAGCACACTAGACATCGAGTACCAATATATTCACCGAGAAAAATTGGTTGTGTTTATCGAGCGATCCAGGGAATGGCATAGTAATTTGTTATGGCATATTTATCTATGTAAATGGTTACAACATATTCATTAAATGTTTTACCAAGATCGAGGATTATTTATTGTAGATGTAATCATTAAATGTAATGATGATCCCTATGTAATAGTCAGATATAGGTTAATTATGTACACCTTAGATCTTAGGTTTTTCCTAAGAAGATGTAAACCTAATTACGTCATGGCAGTTATGGAAATCATAGCAGTATGCTATACATTTTTAATTCGTGTCATTTTGACATAAGGAGAAGGATAAGAAGTAGACGATCTTGAAGCAGTAGCCACCTTCAAGACATCATAATTTACACATGGTTTGAGCAGTAATCAGAGATACAATTCAGTTTATTCAGAATCAGTCAAGGCTACTGAGCATAACAAAGGACAGACTACTACACATTGAGGTGATATTTATTCAGTATATCATAGATCTAATTCAGATAGAGTATAGTTGTCATTTACAGATACTTTATGTTATCTTCTAATCATTGTAACAGAGTTAGCAAAATCTCTTAACAAAGTAGAGTTAACAGTCTGATTGTAAATCTCTTAACCAAGTACGCACTCAAGTAGTGTTTAAATCCTTTAACAAGTTAGATCTAGTCAATCTGATTGTTACTCCTAACAAGGTAAGATCACCAAAAGTGATCACAACTTGTAGCCTTAACCGGCATACTTTATTATCTGCAATAGTGAAGAATTTGTGGGTGTCATCCCCACCATAGTTTTTACCTTCTAACAAGGGTTTCTATGTAACCAAAATATATGTGTTATGTGATTGAATTGTTGTTTGTTTTCATGCACTTTACATTTACAAATCAATTGAATGAATGTTGCAAATAATGGATTTAGTTGGATAGATTAGTTAACTACTATTTGTAGATTGAGTATTGAGTTAACAAAAATTGAGGGTACTGATTCACCCCTCCCCTCTTAGTCCCTTATCTTTCCATTCCAACAATTGTTATCAAAGCTAGTTCTCTTATTGGAAGGTTTAACCACAGAAGAGGAAAGATCTAAACATGGAGAGATACAAGTTGGACAAAACTATAGAGAATCAAAAGATTCAAATGCATATTCTTGTTGAGTAATACAAGCAAGCTAAAGATGTGTTGAAAAAGGTATTGGTTCAGAGAAAGGACATTGCTATTAGGGAATGTGAAACTAACTATCATGAAGAAGATATTGATGATCTATTTGAGAATATTGGATCCAGTACAGGCAATATTTATGATAGTTCTGAAAGTGCAATTTTTTATTTATCTGAAAAAAATCTTCATTTGACTGAACAAGTGAAAGCCCTACAGATCAGTCAAGAGAAACAAATGGTAAGAATGATTGATGTGATGAGAAATGCTAGACAAGCTAAACAAGAGAGAAATTTGGTTGTTGAAGATAGAAGACAAATGACTGAACAACTACAAGCAAAGGAAATTGAGATACTGAGACTTATTGAGCATCACTTCGAAATATCCAATCAAATGATTGTTGTAAGCCAGGAGATCAACCAAGTAAATAATGAGTTATCAAGGAAATTTGAAGACATTGGAATACTCAGGGAAGAAAATGAAAAATTGATAAATGAAGTGAAGATGCAGCAACAACATAATGAGATGATGAAAAAGGCTGAAGATAGTTTTAAGAAAATTGATGATTTTCTGATTAGTCAAAGAGGACTTGGAAGTACTACTAGATTAGGCTAGACCGAGCAAGGAGAATCATCTAAGAAAATTGAACAGATGATTAACAACCAAAATCAGAGACCTAAGACACTGACATGCTATCACTATGGTAAACTGGGCCACACTTCAAATGTTTGCAGGAGTAAAGCACAAGGTAAACCTAAAACCACTCCCAAGTTCAATGGTCATTGTTATAATTGTAACAAGTTTGGAAATCAAGCATATGAATGTAGATCTAAGTTGAATAGGACTCCTAACAAACCCTACATGGAGAAACCCTATCACACTTGCAACATGCATGTACACACCTCACAAGAATGCAAAACAAAGATGAAGCAAGTATGGACACCGAAAGGACAGAATAAAACATATCAACTGAGAAGACAAGGTAATGATTACACTTGGGATTATAACACATGGGTTAACTGCATAGTATGTGGTGTAATACCCCAAAAATGGGCTATAGTTTCATTAACCTCCTATATCTTCAAATTCGAATGAAATTGACATCAAAGTCCTAACCTAAGGCACATCTACGCATTATTTAATCTTAATTGATTTTATCCTAAATTCTGCATCGGGGAATATTCCTAGTAATATTCCTATTTATCCTAATTATCTTTAATTTAATTATTATTTGACGATAAATCCTATTTATCCTAAAGTTTGATTAATTGAATATTCTAAATATTTAATTAATAAGATTTAATACTACCACTTAATTATTTAATTGAATTTAATTAAATTATTCCTAAATTGTATTATTTAATTTTGACAATAAATCAAAAATCTCATGACTAATTGATTAAATTCTTATTTAATTGATTAATGTCAATTGTCAATTTTTGATGATATAGTTTTAGAATAAAGTTTGATTTAATAATTGATTAACCCATAAATCAATTGTTTTAATTTTAAAAATTAATTAAGTTGAGGATAAATCACTTTATTTATTTAATTAATTCATAATTAATTGTGCACATTCAAAGAGCAGTTAAACTCAAAATCAGGAAATCAATGCAAGTTGTTAACTTTTGGAAACTCAACATTCTATTTTGAGTTCAAAGTTGATCTAAACTTCTGAGTTGAGTTAAAAAGTTGTTCTTGCATGCTTTTGCATGATTTTGTGAGTTAATTATTTTTTATTTCCTGAAAACTCAAAAATCAACCTGAGTTCATCAAGAGTGATTTGTGGCTTTTCTCATGCACCTCCAAAGCCTTGGATTTCTATAAAATCAAGGCTTCATCTCTTCTAAAAGGATCCATGAAATTGCATCCTCACGTTGGCGAATTGGTGATCGAAGAATCTATCTTTGCAAATCAGAGCTGTTGTGACTTTTCATTGTTTTTGAGCATTCATATCATTTAGCATATCAATTCTTAGATTAATTGCATATCATATCAAATTTTCATATAGAATAGATTCATATCAGTTTCCTTCATCTTATTGCATAGAAAATACAAAAATATAGATTAAATCTGCATTCATATAGTTTTCATTCTTTGTATTCAAATCCTTCATTTAGGTGTTGCATTGTCACTAGTCTCGATCTGATCTGAGAGTATCATACTCGCACCTACTAGAAGGTAGTAAATCACCTGGTTAGTTTAGTTTCCATTTCATTGCACAATTTTGGTTTTTAGCTAACCTCTAATGTTTTACTGAAGTGTTGTGTCTACACCTAGGTACAAAATTCACAAACACATTTTTGGCACCCACCGTGGGGCCTTGAAATGGGTTTCCATCATCTTTCTATCAATTTCTATCATTTTCTTGTCATTTTCTGGGTTAAAACTATGATTTTTATTTTTTGTGCGTACATTTTTCATATGACTTTTGTCAAAAAGTCATTTCGTGAGGTACCCACTATCATACGACAGGTTCAGATTTCAAGGTTCGTGTCAAAGAGTACACATTATCATTTGGAAGCCCGATTGTCATATGAACAGACACCCACAATCATACGAGTTTCCAAATTGTCGTCTAGGAGGTAACCCACTGTCGTACGAGTTTTGACTCCATAATTCAATTGTCATTTCAAATTTTTTTGACAATTTTCTAGATTTGATTTTTAGATTTGGACTGACAGCTAACCTTAACAATTGTAATCTTTTGTTTTTTACTGATACTTGTTGAATCTGATTGGGAAAAGTGCAACTAAATTGCTAAAAATAGGTAAAAATCTACTAAGCGCGTTGCGAGGAATTTAGGTATTCTTCTCAAGCTGATAACATTTTGATTTGGATTAAAATGAACTCTCACATGTCAAGCTTGTGTGATTTTCTTGCTTTCATATCACAGACTTCATTTTGGGCTATAAAACAAACATAGATTTGCTTTCTGCATATCTGTTACACATAGTAAATAGGCCCTATGAACACTATTTGTGGATGATCTTGAGAAATTGAGCTTCTTCTTCTTGTTTATTCATGCGAAGCTCCTCTTGATGAAGGATCCCCTTGTAGGTAGGGAAGGTACTGAGAGAGTCTCACGTTCTACTAGATTCATGTGTCTTCAACTTTTGATTGATACATTCTCTCTCTGGAGAGGTTGATAGATCATAAGCGGTTGACATCATAGATCTTTGTGAGATAATCTTGGTCTTAGCATGTCGGATTAATCTGTCTGCTTTGTTTTGGTTAAAAGTGAAAAGGCTAGAGGACTATGCTCTACTCTCTTTTTGGGTAGTATCAGAAACTCAAATCCTTGAATCTGGAACCAGTCTCCATGTGGTATCTTTTGTGAGTCACCTTTAGAGAGGGTTAACCGTAGTGGACATTCCCTTAATTGGGTCAACCATGTGGATGGAACCTCAAGCGGTAATAGCCATTTTCATCATGGTAGCAGTAGCCGCTATATAAATGTCCTTGTGGAGGAAATCTTCACAGGTGTGGTCTCTTGTTGGGCTATCAAATCTCCCTAGCAGTTCTTGATTGATTAATTTCTCAGATTGTGTCAAAACCCCGGTGCGCCTGGATTTGAGTTCGCCCTCTTGAGATCACAAAAGTTGCAAAGTCAGACCATTACTACAAACCCTAGTGAGGCCAAATTTTCATTTTTCTAGGAATATGTGCGTTATTGGAAAACTTTTTGGAACATACATAATTAACACTCCTAGGGATTAGCACATTTAGTCACTTGATTGTTCATGCGCAGGATTGCTTTGTCCCCTGTTCATTGTTTTCAGACGTGCTTGGAATCACTTGCTTGTTGTTTTGCATGCTTGTTTATCTATCTGTCTATCAAAAATGAACGATCTCAAAATAATCTTCAAACCTAGACAGAGAAATTTGTGAACAATCTGAAATTAAAAACCAAAATTTGCAAAATTTGAAGTCAAAATCCTTTCTAGAGTCAAAAGTCATCCCATCAGGTCAAAAATTCATACAAGTTTTGGCAAGTGTCATTTCAAAACCCTTGTATTGTCGTATGATAGCTTGTATAGTGTCGTATGATTTTTTCCACCAGTCAAACACAAAACTCAAAAATCAAAAATCTACTATCAATTGTCGTGCGAGTTTTGCAACTATCGTACGATTTTGTCAATTGTCGTTTCATAGCATACCCACTATCGTACGATCCTGCAGAAAGCCATTTGAGAAAAATTGCCAGAGAGTGGTCAGAATTGTCAAAAACTTAGTTTTTTATAGCCTATTTCCAGAATCTATTGAACCAATCATTATGTCAGGAATAGAGCAGAAACTAGAATGAATCCTTTCATTTTCCTAAAGTGAGCCTTTGAGTCTGATCTTGCCTTATGGGTTATCGATTTGAGTCTTTTTCATCTTGTGTCAAAACCTTGTCAAAATTATCTTCAAATGCAGTCTTGTTGCTAAAATGGCTAAGTGTTGTGAGCTCATGTCCACCATATGTTGGGTGTCTACCCACACTACTGTGGCATAGTATCCTTCATTTACGTTTGATCTAATTCTTAATCACTTCAATCTTGACAAGGTTGCGTCATTCGATCTTCTGGAATCAATTCATTCTTCAGTTGTCTTCATCTTATTCTTTGGCTTCACCCAAGGTTAATGGTGGAAACCAGAGCTTCGTCACATAAGAAATCTGGAGAGGTATCCCATATAATACCTTTGAATACTCTCCAGGCCCCAACTCTTGAACAACTCTACAATTCTGATCTTTACGAAGATGACGGTCTTGGCAATTTTTTATTGAAAACTGGTTACGTCCCCCCTCCATCAACTCATAGAGGTAATCAACAAACCCCTCCTCAATCTAATCCAGGGAGCCCTAAAACTCCTAACATGTCTCATAGAGGGACACAACATGGGTCTCAAGGACACCAATCTCTACACGATATGGATCAAGAACCTACACCTTCTGAAATTGTTCAATATCAAAATGATGATGACTTCAAAAGAATGATGAAACATTTCTTGAAGGAAGATAGAGAAGCATACTTTCTAGAATTAGCTCATCAAGGAGCTAAACTTCCTCCAAACTTTAATGTGGAAGATATCATTACACATGAGGAAGAAACTCCTATCATGGCTATGATGAAACAGATGCATGCCACGCAAGTCAAACTTAACAAACTTGAGAAAGAAAAGGAACCTAAGGAGTTCTCCATGGAAGTTCTATGCCCCTTTCCATTCGATAAAGACTTGTACATGCCACCATTCCCTAAAAGAGTGGAGATGCCAAAATATGATAAGTATGATGGAAACTCTGACCCTCAAGATCATGTCAGAGAATTTTGTACTCAATCTATGGAGTTTACGCACGAACCAACTTACTTAATGCATCTTTTCCCTCGATCTCTGTGAGGAGCAGCCATTCATTGGTTCTCTAGAATGTCTCCTACTATCAAAACTTTTGAGGAGTTAATCAAACTATTCTATCAACAATACTCCTACAATATTCAACATCCGGTCACTATGATCGACATCTGCAATCTGAAACAATACCCAAGAGAACCATTCCTGACATTTCTCAAGAGGTGGAGGAAGAAATTTTCTCTATATTCTAGACCTATTCCTGAAACTGAGAAGTTGGAAATTTTCATCAACAATCTTGTTCCAGAAATTAACTACCCTTTACAAATCCAAAATCATACATCTTTTGACAAGATGGTAGATAATGCGATCAAAATTGAGAAAGTACTTGTGAAAAAAGGAGACATCACACTTCAAAAAGACAAGTATGAATCTGGATCTAGTTCTAAGGACAAGAATAAAAACTAGAACAAGAATAAAGGCATTGTCATAGATGGCATTGTTGATAATATTCATGCCCCATCTAAGGCACCTGCTTACAATCTCACTATTGGTACCCAAGCCATCAAAGCTTTTGAAGCTAAAGCCATGAAGTCTAACAAAAAGTCATCTGATTACAAACCTTGGGCTATCGATCCTAATTGCAAATTCACTCCTCTTGGAGAATCCTTGGAATCAGCCATGAAAACTCTGTTGGCAAAAAAAATCATCTACTTGCCTGAGATGAAAGTCTTTGATCCATAACCTAAACCAAAATGGTGGAGAGAGAACGATTTCTATGAATTCCATCGCAATAAAGGTCATAAGACTAATAACTGTATTCGCTTGAAGCACATTATACAAGACAAAATTGATAATGGTGACATCATGATTGACAATCATAAGAGTAATAATGATCATAGAGCATTCACAAAACCATTTCCTAAACATGGTAAAGAAGATTCTTCTTCTCAGCCTAATATGGGTGCTAAAGTCAATTATGCCTACTCAAGAAACAATGTTGTTATCAATATGGTTGAACCATGCCTATTTGAGTGTTGCAATGTCATCACAATTGTAAGAAGAGATAGAGATAATCAATAAACTAATGCAATTACTCGATCACAAGCTCAAGCACACCTACAAGGACAAATACCAGATTCATCAAGTGTCCCTAAGGTGCCTTTCAAGCTTTCATCTGCTTCTAAACAGAAGGCTACATCTAAATCTTCAAATCCTAAAGACACGAGGATTACTTCATACAGTATTGTCCAACAACTCCAGCACACAAATGCTAAAATCTCCATGTTTGAGTTGCTTCGGATATCTCCAGCTCATAGAGCCATTCTAGACAAAGCTTTTCTCGGATTCAATGTTTCTGATGACCTTGATTTAGATAGATTCCAGACTATGGTTGGCCATCTTACATCTCCACAATACATTTCCTTTTCAGAGGAAGATGATAACTCCTTGAGTCATCCACATAACCAACCCTTGCATATTGAATTCTTGATCCAAAACCATCGTGTCAAACATGTGTTGATACATGGGGGCATTGGCCTAAACATTTGTTCTTTCAGCTTGATTACACAATTGGGATTTTCAGAAATGGCCATTGATCCTAGAAAGAAGATCACTACCAAAGCATATGATGAGCAAGAAAGATCTTCTAAGGGAACTATTGTCTTACCTATCAGAGCAGGTCATGTCATCAGAGATACTATATGTCAAGTTCTTGATCTACCTTTGGCTTACAATATCCTCCTCGGAAGACCCTGGATACATGACATGAAAGCCATACCCTCTACATTCCATCAGTGTTTGAAATTTTCTTATGGAGTCGAGGTGATGATTCTAGCTGATCTATATACAACTTGCAATACCTTGAAAGAGAGTGTTGATAAACTTGTTCCCAATAATAGAGAATCTTCCACTAAGCAGCTAGACATTGCTTCAACATCTAAGATGGAATACATTGCTAAAGAGGTTAAGATCAAAGAAAATGGTATGGGAGAATATACTATAGAGCTAGTCTTATCTTTGACATCTCTCCCTATCTCTCCTAAGTTTTATGGGAAAACTCTAAAATAGTCCAAGCTAGAGTCTAAAGAACCTCTTGAAGCATATAAAGGAAATTTTGTTGCAGAACAAGTATCTAAACAGGAGTTTGAAGAGGATGAAGTTGTGCTCGCATGGCTATACAAAGATGAACCTAAATCTCAAGTTGTCCAAAAATGTGATGCTAAAATACTGAACATCCCTTCTAAGTCATATAGTCCAGGAGACAAATTGATCACAAAGATGGGATATAAAGGAAAAGGACCTCTAGGACTATAGGGTAAAGGTCTTCTGTCACCTCTTGATCATCATGGCTGAGCAAACAAGAATACAACAGGTCTAGGATACACAAAGAAACATTTCTATCTTGGCAAGAACTCCCTGCATGTATTAGAATAGATTGAGCCTTCTGTAGCAAATCAACTAAAGGGAGAAATAAATAAACAATCTAATAGTGATGATTTAGACACCACTGATGAGCTCATTCCATGAGCATTTTCCTAAAGAAATAAAAGACCTCCTTGAAGCTGAAGATGATCCAATAAAAAGAATTAATGTAGTAGAAACACAAGAACCTACTATAGAGCAAGAGATAGTTGCAACACAAGAACCAACTAATCTCGAAGGCAATCAAAAAGAGGAAGGTGGTAGTTATTCTGAGATGGATTCCCATGAGTATGAATTCAAATCAGAATTTGAGGGTAACCCTTCTTGGGGTATTCATCCTGACTTTACTCATGTTCTCAAATTTCCTAGAGGTCTAGATGAAGAAACAGAAGATGAATCAAATGACTATGAATGGGGAGTCATTCCAGAAACCAGATGAACTTATTATAGAAAAGTATGTTGATGTTATTCACCAATATGCACCTAAACCCAAAATAAGTCTAGAATGAAATGATGAACTTAACGTGTCTAATCCACCGATGGCTGAAGTGGAATTCCACAATGACATTGAGCCTATTCACGAATTGAATGTCTTAAGTTGTAATATCACCTTTGAACTCGAGCATCAGGTTAGGACCAATGATGATAGATCCATATCTATAAACACTCTTTCCCAATCTTTCACCACTTTGACTATCCAACGCCCTGACCTTCTTGACATAACATCCACCAACTTGAACCAAGGTATTTATACCTTTCTCAATGACTATTCCCTTGCTTGCTACCTAAATGCAGTTGAGCCTATGAGGACTTCCATCAGTGAACCGAGCATTAGCATGATGGGGTCAGACATCAATTATCTTAGTCAGAAAAATAAGAATAAGAATAAAAAGAAAAGGAGTTCTGAGGGTGAAAACCACTTCGTGGCAATCTCAAAACCTACAAAAGTAAAAATAAAAGACGTATCTGAAGGTGAAAATCTCTCTGAGGTGCCTAAGGATGAGATATTTGATGTCCTTCCAAGTCATTTACAGGACAAATCTCCAGTTCTAATTGAGCCCACTCAATCTATCAATTTGGGAACAGCAGAAGAACCACAGTTGATCCATGTAGCACAATCTTTATCAGAAGAAGAAAAGCAAAAATTTACAACATTCTTAACAGAGAAAAAGATCAACTTTGCATGGAAATATTCAGATATGCCAGGGTTGGATCCTGATCTTATAATGCACCATTTATCTATAGCTCTGAACGTTAAACCTGTTAAGCAAAAATTGAGAAAGATGCATCCACATGTTGCACTCTTGGTAAAAGTTGAATTAGAGAAGCTCCTGAAAGCTGGATTTATCTGAGTTATTGATTATGCAAAATGGATCTCTAATATTGTACCTATTTCTAAACCAGACAAATCAATAAGAGTGTGCATAGATTTCAGAGATGTAAACAAAGCATGCCCTAAGGATGATTTTCCATTACCTGACATTGATATGATAGTGGACATGACTGTGGGCTTTGAGATGTATTCTTTAATGGATTGTTTTTCTGGATATAATCAAATTAAAATTGCTCTAGAGGATCAAGAGAAAACTGCTTTTACATGTGCATGGGGTACCTTTTGTTGGAATGTCATGCCATTTGGGCTTAAGAATATTGGTGCTACATATCAAAGGGCTATGACTTCTATTTTTCATGACATGATGCATAGGAATATGGAGGATTATGTTGATGATACTTTAGCAAAATCTATGATTAGAGCTGAACATCTAAATGACTTGAGCAAGATACTAGATAGAATGGAAAAATTTATTCTTAGACTAAATCCTAAGAAATGTTCTTTTGGTGTCACTTTTGGAAAGCTCTTAGGATAAATTGTTTCAAAGAAAGGAATTGAAGTAGATCCAGCTAAAGTAAAGGCTATAATGGAGATGCAACCCCCAAAGAATATTAGTCAAATGAGAACATTGAAAGGGAGGGTTCAGTCTATCAGATGCTTCATATCTCAGCTAGTAGACATATCACAACCTTTTACAAAGACATTACATAAAGGTGTGACATTTTCTTGGAGCGAGGGATGTGAAAAGAATTTTGATCATATCAAGAAGTATCTATCAAATCCTCCCATCTTGATGCCTCCTATTCAAGGGACGCCATTGATCTTATATGTCTCCGCAATAGATACATCACTAGGGGCATTGCTTGCACAACATGATGAGATTAAAAAGGAAAGAGCTATATATTATATCAGTAGAACATTGGTAGCATATGAAAACAACTATTCTATGATTGAAAATGCTTGTCTAGCTGTGATCTTTGCATCATAAAAACTAAGACATTATATGTTGGCTCATACCACACATTTAGTAGCTAAGATTGATCCACTAAAGTACCTATTAAGCAAAGCTACCCTCACAGGTAGATTAGCCAAATGGGTCATGCTCTTAAGTGAATTTGACATTGAATATGTTGAAAGAAAATCTATTAAGGGCCAAGTTATTTTTGATCAATTAGTCGACGCACCTTTGTTTGATGACACACCACTACAAATGGAATTTCCAGACTCCTCTATCATGAATCTTTCTTCTAGAGAATGGCAATTGTTCTTTGATGGCTCCTATACACATAATGGATCTGAAGCAGGTATCTTGTTTATCACTCCTCAAGGATACTCCATTCCTAAGGCATTTAGAATCAAATTTTCTTGTACAAATAATATTGTTGAATATGAAGCCCTTTTAAATGGTATGAAGATAGCAATTGAGTGGAGAGTAACAGAATTACACATTCATGGAGACTCACAACTTATAATCCATCAAGTCAATGATGTGTACCAAACTAAGGATGAAAATCTCATTCCATACAAGAGAATGGTAGATGATCTCAAGAAATATTTCATCTCTATCACATTTGAGAAAATATCTAGAACAGAGAATAAGGTTGCTGATGCAATGTCAACATTATCTACTTTATTATAGCAGCCTGAACATGAGCTACGCTATGAGTTCCTGGTGGAAGCACTATCTTATCTTGCATGTGACTCCCCTGAAACCCACATGATTTTCACTATTGTAGGTCATGATTCATCCAAATATAAAAACCTATTCTCCTATCTCAAAGACCAAATCATTCCCAATACCTTTAACCACCATGAAAAGAGATACCTTATCTGTAATGCCTCCCAATATGTCATCATTGGTCATGATCTTTACAAATGAGGTCTAGATGGTAGACTACTTAGATGTTTAGAATGGGAAGAGTCTCAACGTACGTTAGAGGAAGTCCATGATGGTATTTGTGGGTTACACTTGAATGGTTTAACACTAGCTCAAAAACTTATTAGGGCTAGGTACTATTGGCCTAAAATGGAGAAAGAGTCTATCAAGTTTGCTAAGAACTATCAAAAGTGCCAAGTGCATGGCAACTTAATTCATGCTCCAGGGAGAGATCTCATTCCCTTCACTACTCAATGGCCTTTTCATCAAAGGGCATTTGATCTTATAGGATCCATACATCCTCATTCTTCTAATGGACATAACTATATAATCATAGCTACAAATTATTTCACAAAATGGGTAGAAGCAGTCCCCTTAACACAAGCAACTGGGAAACAAATATCTATGTTCATCTTGAACTACATCATATACCGGTATGGTATTCCACATTCTATTGTCACAGATAATGGTGGAAAATTTGAGAACAAAGACTTGGATGATCTATGTGCCAAATTCAAGATTACACAACATTGGTCATCTATCTACTATCCTCAAGGGAATAGACAAACAGAGGCTTCTAATAAGAATCTATTGAAAATCTTGCACTGAACAGTTAATAAAATAGGAAGAGACTAGCATCTCATGATCAATCCATCTCTCTGGGCCTACAGAACAAGTATCAGAACACCTACTAGGGCTATACCTTTCACTTTAGTTTATGGGTCTGAAGCGGTACTACCTATTGAGGTTGAAATCCCATCACTAAGAATCAGAATGCATGGTCTAGTAACTGATGATGACTACAGAGTGTCTAGGTTGCAAGAACTTGAACTACTAGATGAGCGTAGACAAGTAGCGTATGATCATCTCAAAGTATATCAAAAGAGAATGTCTAGAGGCTACAACAAGAAAGTCAGACACAAACAATTTCAGGTTGGCGATCTAGTCTTGAGAGAGAATCCTAAAAATCAATCACATAGAGAGCGCAAGGGGAAGTTTGAACCCAACTGGTTGGGTCCCTTTGTAATCACTACTACTTTTGGCTCTGGTGCCTATCAACTCTCAAAGACTAAAGGAGAAAAACTTTGAGAACCAATCAATGTTCTCCATCTGAAGAAATTCTACGCCTAAGGCATTCAGTATATGGTAAAATGTCTTGAAAAAAATTATAAAAATTGGAAAACGTCCTGAAAAAATGAACATCTTGGTGAAAAGCTAGCAATGGGCGCCTTGATGATTCAC